>JASDQU010372930.1:39776-60370 GCA_032191745.1 Picea mariana
CTGTTGAAGGAATTACTTACTAGTGTGCCTATGTTAAAGATTGTTGAGCCAAATGAAATTTTTGTGGTATGTATAGACACTTGTAGGGAAGGACTTGGGGTAGTCCTCATGTAGAATGGACATGTAATTGGATATGAGTCCGGAAAGATTAAGGAACATGAGAGGAACTATGCCATTTATGACTTGGAACTTGCTACCATTGTTCATGCCTTGAGGATGTGGAGACATTATCTCATGGGGAAGAAATTTGAATTAAGGATAGACCACATTGGTCTGAAGTATCTTTTTGAAAAACCGACCTTGAATGCCAGGCAAACAAGATGGCTGGAATTTTCAAGTGAATATGACTTCGATATCAAGCATATCAAGGGAAAGGAGAATAAAGTTGTTTATGCACTTAGTAGGGGAGTGCATATCATGCATTCTACTGCTATCATTTTGCATCAGTTAGACTTGAAGAGCATAATTTTAGATGGTCTTGTTACAGATCACCATTACCTACAGGTAAAGGAAAACTTACAGCAAGGAGATGTACCACATAAAATAAAAGAGTATGAAATAAAGGAAGATGGATTCCTCATGCATAAAAATAGAATATATGTTCCTAGTTCTGGAGAACTGAGGAATTTGGTACTGAAGGAAATGCATGATGTTCCCTATGTTGGGCCATCCTGGTTACCAAAAAACAATTACAGCAGTAAGAATCCAGTTCTTTTGGCCGGGAATGAAGAAGGATGTTGTTGATTACATCACTCAATGTATGGAATGTCAGAAGGTGAAGGCTGAGCATAGCCACCCAACGGGTTTGCTGTAGCCATTGCCAATTCCAGAGAATAAATGGGAAGTGATCACCATGGATTTCATCACAGGATTACCCAGAACGAATAAGCAACACGATTCAATCATGGTGGTGGTTGAAAAATTAACAAAGGCTGCTCATTTTGTGCCTGTGAAGACAACACATACACCAACTAATATTGCAGAAATTTTCATGAAGGAAATTGCTAGGTTGCATGGGATACCTAGGACAATTGTCTCGGACAGAGATACAAAGTTTACATCCAATTTCTGTAGGGAATTGTTTAAAGGATTTTTCACAAATATAAACTTTAGCACAACATATCGTTCCCAGATAGATGGGAAAATAGAGAGGGTCAATCGAATAATTGAAGACATGCTGAGAATGTATGTAATCGATAATCCATCTAAGTGGGAATATTACTTACACTTGGTTGAGTTTGCATATAAAAATGGGTATCAATCTTCATTGAAAATGAGCCCATTTGAAGCCTTGTATGGTAGGAAATGCAATACTCCAGTGAGTTGGGACAACCCAACAGATAGAGTGGTACATGGGTCGGAGTTGCTCAAGGACATGGAAGACCAGGTGGTAAAGATTAAGCAGAATTTAAAGGCAGCTCAGGATAGACAAAAATTTTATGCAGACAAGAACATGATAGTTAGAGAATTTAAATTAGGGGAGCATGTACTTTTGAAAGTGAAGCCCAAGAAAATATCTTTGAAATTGGGTAGCTGTACAAAGCTAGCAACTAGATTCTGTGGTCCATTCAAAATATTGGACATAATAGGGTCAGTTGCATACATGCTTGCATTTCCTTCTTCCATGAATGTGCATAATGTATTTCATGTATCTTTACTAAAGAAATATGTACATGATCCTAACCATGTTATTGATTGGCATCTGATTCGGGTAGAGACGAAGGGAGACTTTCAGGTTCAACTAGTGCGAGTAATGGACATAAAAGTCAAAATGCTCTAAAATCGAGTTATAGAACTGGTAAAAGTTCAGTGGATCTGATACGGTCCTAAAAATGTTACCTGGGAGCATGAAGATGCCAATCGGGTAGAGTACCCACATATTTTTGAATAAATTTGAGATTTTTATCTCTATTTTGTATATGCACTGAGGATAGTGCCAAAATAAGGGGGAGGGGATGTAACACCCAATGTTTTTGAACCCCCATTTTAAATAATGTATTGTTACAATGTTGAGAGGCCAGAGTGCCCAAACAATTATTGAAGGGCCATTATGCTCAAGAAATGTAATTTTTTGATCATTAATAATAATAAATACATTGTTGGCTGCTAGACGGACAAGGACTAGAGTTATAGGGGGATATGATTCCACAAGAGAGGGAGCTTGAGGGACTATGTGTTTATTCCTATTTTTTTGTATTACCCTTTTTGTTTAAGGGAGGGGATCGGTTACGTGAACTTCTTAGGGAAGGCCAAAAGGTCCTTGATTTCCCTACGAGGTTACTTAAACCCGCCTCTGGTCTGATGGGGGGTGTTAGTGCTAGAAGTTACCCCTAGACTGCTATAGGGCCAAGCCTAGCACATATTCAATTATTGCAATGATTTTATAAATAAGAATGTGTTTGGGTTCTAAAATAAGGTAGATGAGGTAGATAATAAGAGAAAAGATAAGAGAAACAAGCTAAATGCAAATTAGTTAAAACACCATTGGGCATGGAGTCAAGTAAACATCCTGTTAGATTGAAGGCTGGTGAGTTGCATATCAGACAAAATACTTATATGATGGTGGATGGAAGAATGGATAACGTGAGAAATAGTAGAACATCCACCAAACATAGATTTTCTCTGTCAAAAAGGATGCATCAGTACTTGAAACAAAACACACTGATAATAGGCAATCACGACAAAATCTTTACCGCTCGGGAATCTATCATCCATGAACAACCATTGATTCTCGATGTCTACAATTCTTTCAAGTAAGACGAAGACAGAATGTAAAACCGGAAGAGATCACAATCTGGTAAAGAAATACACCTGGATGTTCAATGTCGGAAATGAATACTTAAAGAAATGCCCATAGGCTTACAATCTTTCCTACATGGGCCTCTGTCCAAATTTCCCTCTCAGGTCTCCCTCCTCAAATTATTCTCTCGGGTCTCTATCCCCCCTCTTGTCCATTACAAAAAATGACTTAAATAGCTAAGTCCCATAAACAGACTCTTGTTATCTCCCTCTAAACAATCATTACAATGAACTAGGAATAGAAACAATCTATGGTATCTTGCAAAAAATCTGGGACAACTGAAATTAAATTCCTTGCAATCTCTGATCTGGAGTCATCTTGCCAGTTAATCTGCCACGTTAAAATATGAGATATTTAATTAGGTGTTTGAATACTCATGTACTTAGAAAACTGGATCGGATCTAGGGAAAATAGGATTTGTTGTCAATATTCTATAATGTAGGTTTCATTAGATAATTTTAATGCTCTTTTGATTTCTTTGCCTAAAAATATGGGATGATCCATCATCTATTGCTTCAAACTCTAGATATGATTATTGATAACTAATCATGCTCCTGGAAATATTGAACTAATCCCGAAGATGCTGGATAGAACCCACTGAATCTAGAAATTATTCTTTAATAGTCTGTTATAGAAGCATGATCAAATCTGGAGATATGGAGCTAATTGATTGACTATTGATTTGATGGGTTTAAATCGGGAAGAGATTATGATACCCTGCCATCAAATGTTCCATCACTAAATCTTGAGAAAACACTACCCGATTTTTCCTTCTGAGCAATCTTGAAATGATACGATTTGTCTGCTCTATATGTCCACATATTTCTGGAAATATCCCTTTGACTAATAACTCAAAATCAAACTGAATCCAAATATATGAAGTCTCTGCAATCCAATTCCAAACTCCAGCCCGACTTTGCTTCTTTGTAGCTCATACAACAACTTCATCCATTACAAACAGAGGTCACACTATTGTCCAGTCCCCCAGTGTGTCCGCATATGGTGTTGGAACATCTTGTGAAGATAAGCACACAATGGGTGAATCTAAATAGTCCCAGAAGTTCTTAATAATTGCAGCCCTGAGACTAGATTCAATGCCACCAGTGTGCATGCACTTTTCAACAATCAACACTCTATGTGTCTTTTTATTGAATTCCCAATTGTGTTCAAGTCAAATGGCTTCAAAGGGCGGACGTCAATTATATCTGGATCTACTGTGCATGATATTCCTATATATATACGTGCTGGTAGCAAATGACCTGAGCTCTGTTCATTGACATTTGGCAAACTATGGCTTCCTTTCAACACTTGTATTAAGTCACCAATATCAATGCCATCGGATGATTAATGTCCATGTTTCCTCGTGACTTGTTTCTAATGTCAAGCAACACTTTGGTATTTAGAACACCAACAATGTTAACTACGGGTGTTTTAATTGTTACGTTGGTGTTATATGAAGATGGATCATGTAACCAAACCAAAATCTCCTTGCTTCTGAAGACATAATCTATGTGGCTTGACTCTAGCTTGACTACAGTCCCGACCTTATGAGTGAATCTCATTATTTTCCCATAGGCTCCTCTTTGTGGCTTGGCACTTGGGAGATAGGCTCGTGTTGACTCGTGGCTTGTGTGTGGCTTAGCATGAGAATTGGGCATGTATGTTGTTACTTTACTTGTGTGTTGTGTGACAGGTTGCATGGAGCTGGAGCTTGGAGCGTTGGAGCTAAAGTTTGGTCTTTGGGCCCAAAATTTGATAAAACCCTATATAAGGTCGAGATCCAACTAAAAATGACCAAAAATTGATTAATAAACGAAGCCACAAGCTGAAACTGGCTTAATAAAATTTTAAGTTCTAGTTACTAATACATTTCGGTGCTACAGGAATAACCCTATTCCCGCAACAAGGAAAAATTGAAATGTTTAATGTCTAGATACTAACATTGGCTCCTTCTGGGGATGGCATACTCTCTGCCAGTTGCCAAGAACAAGAAGACCATGTGCCTTAATCTTTTTCCATTTGTGCAACCTGACCTTGCAAGCTTTTGCCTCTGCAAACATTCACATTCTTCTGTGCCTAGTCCATTGGGTTGTGGAGTCAATCAATATTATTTTAATTCTGGCCCCAAACCTCTACAACTTATTCAAACTCTAACAAAGTGTTGAAAACAAACTCGATGCAAATATGATTACACTAAGAAAAATACAAAAACAAATGCTCAAGAAGAGAGCTTATTGCCTGCCCTACTTCTAACCAATAATACCATCACTTGATCAAGTGAAATCATGTTTCCAATGAAGCCATGATAACATCAAACCATTTACCAAATCTCTTTCAATGCAGATTAAAATCAGAGAGGAATCCATAACTTGCAGCATAATTTCAACTTGTAGCATATACTTACAATCATCATCTGCTTTAATTCCGAAAATAGTAAGACTGAAATCTTCTGAGAAATATGGTTCCATATAAATGGCTACCAAATCATAGAAGAAATAAATAGATGAACAACCTAACAGGTTTACCTCTGCTTGCAGCTCAAACTTTGCTTCCCCTTCTGGTAGATGGCTACCATAAACAGGTTTTGACTGTACATGACAAATGGGTAGAATGTTCTCATAAACCTATTGATCAAATCTAACATTGCTATATGCTGCCTCATATATCTGTTCTTGATGAGCATTCTCTTGAGTTTCTTCCTTAATCACATGTAACAACATATCATGGGAATCCACTTGAAGAAGTTGAGGAAAGATCTCTTTTTCAACTATTTTTTCATTCAGATCTAAGACAACAGATGCATCAGAAACAAAATATAATACATCCGTAACTATGCAGTCATCTTTCCTATNTTAGATCTGGAAAATCTTCCTCAACAACATGATTTTCATTCTTGCAATAAGAAGAAACATTTTCTTTATGTTGAATATGCTTCTCAAATATATCACAACAATTTTCAAAAAGACTTTCAGCTGAAAATTTTACTTTACAAAATATATTGAAACCATCATGAAAACTTGACAATGAGTTAATACTTGAAGCTAGAAGAGATTTGAACCAGTCAAGGGTTGCTCCCTTCAATGAGTATCTGAAAAACTTGATCTTGACATCATCATGCACAATCTGACGTTCATGAATAAACTCATGAAAATCTAGCAGATGCTCAGCGGGAACCTCCCAATCTTCACCTTTAAATGTAGGAAGGGTACCTTCCCATTCATCTCTACTAAGAATTGGGTTTGGAAAACCAATGATATCTGAAAAATCACAAAAAGAAAACCTTTGAGCCAAAATGTCTTCCATGCTTGGATCCAGTGGAGTCGCCTATTAATCTTTAGATAATGGAGTCGCCATGGTGAAGGATCTACAGTCAAGCATATGTCCTCTTCTTGTTCACCATCAAGAAGCGAATCTGATCATTGTCATTCTCCCAGGGAAGATTTCTTCACTGCTTCATCCCCAACAATGACGCCAAAAGATGTTAGTGCTAGAAGTTGCCCCTAGAATGCTATAGGGCCAAGCCTAGCACATCTTCAGTTATTGCAATGATTTTATAAATAAGAATGTGTTTGGGTTCTAAAATAAGGTAGATGAGGTAGATAATAAGAGAAAGAATAAGGGAAACAAGCTAAATGCAGATCAGTTAAAACACCATTGGGCATGGAGTCAAGTAAACATCCTATTAGATTGAAGGCTGGTGAGTTGCATATCAGACAAAATACTTATATAATGGTGGACAGAAGAATGGAGAACATGACAAATAGTAGAACATCCACCAAACAAATATTTTCTCTATAAAAAAGGATGCATCGGTACTTGAAACAAAACACACAGATAATAGGAAATCACGACAAAATATTTACTACTCGAGAATCTATCATCCATGAACAACCATTGATTCTCGATGTCTGAAATTCTTTCAAGTAAGATGAAGATAAAATGTAAAATAGGAAGAGATCGCAATCTAGAAAACAATACACCTGGATGTTCAATGTCAGAAATGAATACTTAAAGAAATGCCCATAGGCTTACAATCTTTCCTACACGGGCCTCTGCCCAAATTTCCCTCTCGAGTCTCCCTCCACAAATTCTCCTCTCGTGTCTCTCTCCCCCCTCCCATCCATTACAAAAAATGACTTAAACAGCTGAGTCCCATAAACAGACTCTTGTTATGTCCCTCTAAACAATCATCACAATGAACAAAGAATAGAAACAATCTATGGTATATTGCAAAAAATCTGGGACAACTGAAATTAAATTCCTTGCAATCTCTGATCTGGAGTCATCTCACCAACTACTCTGCCACGTTAAAATATGAGATATGATGTAATTAGGTGTTTGAATACTCATGTATTTAGAAAACTGGATCGGATCTCTGGAAATTAGGATTTGCTGTCAATATGCTATAATGTCGGTTTCATTAGCTAATTTTAATACTCTTTTGATTTCTTTGCCTAAAAATATGGGATGATCCATCATCTATTGCTTCAAACTCTAGATATGATTATTGCTAACTAATCATGCTCCTGGAAATATTGAACTAATCTCGAAGATGCTGGATAGAACCCACTGAGTCTGGAAATTATTCTTTAATAGTCTGTTATAGAAGCATGATCAAATCTGGAGATATGGAGCTAATTGATTGACTATTGATTTGATGGGTTTAAATATGGAAGAGATTATGATACCCTGCCATCAAATGTTCCATCACTAAATCTTGAGCAAACACTACCCGATTTTTCCTTCTGAGCAATCTTGAAATGATACGATTTGTCTGCTCTGTATGTCCACATATTTCTGGAAATCTCCCTTTGACTAATAACTCAAAATAACACTGAATCCAAATATATGAAGTCTCTGCAATCCAATTCCAAACTCCATTCGGGCTTTGCTTCTTTGTAGCTCATACAACAACTTCATCCATTACAAAAAGAGGTCTCACTATTGTCCAGTCCCCCAGTATGTCTGCATATGGTGTTGGAACATCTTGTGAAGATAAGCGCATAATGGGTGAATCTAAATAGTCCTAGAAGTTCTTAATAATTGCAGCCCTAAGACTAGCTTCAATGCCACCAGTCTGCATGCACTTTTCAACAATCAACACTCTATGTGCCTTTTTATTGAATTTCCAATTGTGTTCAAGTCAAATGGATTCAAAGGGAGGACGTCAATTATATCTAGATCTACTGTGCATGATCTTCCTATATATATACGTGCTGGTAGAAAATGACTCGAGCTCTATTCATTGACATTTGGAAAACTATGGTCTCCTTTCAACACCTGGATTAAGTCACCAATATCAATGCCATCGGATGATTAATGTCCATGTTTCCTCGTGACTTCTTTCTAATGTTGAGCAACACTTTGGTATTTAGAATGCCAACAATGTTAACTACGGGTGTTTTAATTGTTGTGTTGGTGTTATATGACGATGGATCGCGTAACCAAACCAAAATCTCCTTGCTCCTGAAGACATAATCTATGTGGCTTGACTCTAGCTTGACTACAGTCCCGACCTTATGAGTGAATCTCATTATTTTCCCATAGGCTCCTTTTTGTGGCTTGGTTCTTGGGAGACAGGTTCGTGCTGACTCGTGGCTTGTGTGTGGCTTAGCATGAGAATTGGGCTTGTATGTTGTTACTTTACTTGTGTGTTGTGTGACAGGTTGCATGGAGCTGGAGATTGGAGCGTTGGAGCTGAAGTTTGGCCTTTGGGCCCAAAATTTGATAAAACCCTGTATAAGGTCGAGAGCCAACTAAAAACGACCAAAAATTGATTAATAAATGAATCCACAAGCTGAAATTGGCTTAATAAAATTTCAAGTTCTAGGTACTAATACGTTTCGGTGCTATAGGAATAACCCTATTCCCGCAACAAGGAAAAATTGAAATGTTTAATATCTAGATACTAACAAGGGGGTTAGACTGATGAATTGTTCATTGTTTTCCCATTCCCTCACTCAATATTCCCTCATGCACTCCCATGCACCCCCTGACTCGTCCATTGATCCATCATCACTTGCGTCTTGGCTTGGAAAAGGAAACAAAGTTGCTGAAGAACTTAGCCATGGGATAGTTGGATGTAGTGGTCGATGGTGTGATCCAACCGTGACTTGGGGCTTGCATGTCTGAAATGCATTAGCCTGTGCCTTGTTTTTCTCAAAACTGCGAGTCCTGAGAGTTCCAACATTGAGATTCTGGACCAGCTGTTGGCCCTTGGGTATGTAAGTAAGCGAATATTAAGGAAGAAAAGACGGAATATGAACTACGCGGAAGACATAGTGACTGATATTGGGTCAAAGTGAGTAGAAGAGAAGAAAATATGGAGCAAAGTAAGAGAAATCAAATTGTTGGATGAGGATATCGAGGATGACATATCATCAAGGAACACGGATTGTGGACAACTCAGCAAGAGGAAAAATCCATCGTTGGATGCTTTGGAGCACCATGTGAGAAGGAAGGAAAGACAGGCTGGCGAAGCCTTGAAAATGCGGGTCAAGTTGACCTAGGGTTTTAGACACCTAGGTTTTTGGTATCTAGGGTTTTGACACTTAGGTTTCATCCTAAGGCTGTCGGTGAATCTTTGTAATGTATAAATAAGAACCTAGATGAGGGAAGAGGGTTCAGTGAAGATTTCCAAGTTTGTTATTGTTATGAGTGATTATTTTAGTGACAGAGAGAAGCATTGGGCAGTGAGGGAAGTCTGTGTTGTAAGATATTCAGCTGGGTGCGAAGATCAACCTTGCAGCTGGGTGCGTAGGGAGGGAGGACAGAGAGAAGAGAGAAAAGAGAAAGAGAGAATATTTTCTAGCTAAGAGTGTTGATAAGAACTATATGCTTTCATCTTAATATATTATAAAGCACAGTTCTGTGAACATAGCCCTAGGGAGAGGGTGAACCAAGTATATTTTGGTGTTGCGTGTGATTGATGTGGTGTTCTCTTGTTCTTGATATATTATTATTCCATTACTAGGTTAGATCTGACAAATAAATGTGTGAGGTAGGACTAAGTTGATAACTGGCATCTAGATGTTGTGTTGTTCTTGTTTTGGATCCACTTTGTATTCCATTTGGTTGTATACATCTGTGTCCTACAACCCCCCATAGTTACTTTGGGTGAGACTACATCTGCCGCACAGGTGTTGCCGAAAGGACCAATAGTTAGGGCTTGTTGGTGCACTCTTGGATCTGAACCCTGAGTCTACCCTTGTGCCAACAAATGGTTCCGTTGCCGGTACATGGATCTTCTTAAGGGAATGTCAAGGTGGTTTGCATCAAAGACAGAGATTTAGAAGTGGATAGAAGACCAAGAAAAGGACTTGGCAGAAGCCCAGAACAAGAACCCTAAGCTTAGCACCGAGGACTGGTTGGGAAGGTATATCTTTACTGATATACACACGATTTTCTTTGGAGAAATTCATCAGGAGTTATATGAGTGGCTAGCTAGGTTACCAGACACCCAGTTTGAGATCAAATATAGACCACCTGTGGTTTGGACATCATCGTTAATCAAGAAGATCAAGAGAGTTGATAACGCCATGTCAAGAGAAGTAGACAACTGGTTTGATAGAACCATTGGAGGATATATAACTGAGTTTGTTGTTGATAGAGTAGAATCGTATAGTCAAGTAGAGAGATACTTCTTCAAGGGACCTAGAGTAAAATTTTTACAATTTCTGAAGTTGAGGATCAAGATGCTATTGCATGAGAAGAACGTATTGAAGCTACAATAGTTGGTCTGATCGAAAAGCTAATGTTCAACACTTCAGAAAACGACAACGATGTAGAGGTGGGACATACGCGCAGTGGAAGAATATTCAGAGAGGTCCCTCTGGTGAACTTGTTCGAACAAAACCATGAACCACTAGTACAAGATGAAGGGTTTGAGAGGAAGAATAAATGGTGAACGAGGAACATTAAGAATCTGGTAGGGCTGAAGAAGGAAAGACTGAAGAGCCTCGCCAAGAAGAGTCACAAACTTCAGGAAATGTGTAGATCATTGAAGTAAGTATTATTACTCCTCCTTTTGGTTTAGCAGCATTAAGCAATTAGAGTAATTAGAGTCACCAGAGCACTCAAAGCACTGTCACTAGCATTCCACCACATACTCAGTCAGGAAACCTAGGAAGATCTATGGCAGATGAGATGAGGTTACCCACCTTTAAAGGAGATGGATCTGAAGATCTTGATCAACATTGGTTGCTATGTGAAGCTGTGTGGAGTATTAAGAATGTCACCGATGAAGCTGTTAAACAAGCTCAGTTTAGTACTACCCTGAGAGACCACGCACTAAGCTGGTACATGAAGTTTATCCAAGGGGTTTTCCAGCCAAAACCACTGAATGAGATCAATACTGTGTTGATTGTAGAATTCAAGAAACCCAAGTCGGAGTCACAATGCATTACAGAAGTGAAATAAATCAAGCAGAAAGTAGCTGAACCTGTTTGGGAATTTGATCATAGGTTTAAGAACTTAATAGGCCATTTGAGTTTTCAAATCCCAGATGAGAAGAAAAAGGAATGGTTCATTATTTCCCTCTTACCACACATCATAGTCCCTTTGATGCAACAGAATATTGCTTCGTAGGCTGAGGTGTTGGAGATCACCTTGAAACTAGAATCAACTCCTATGGCAGAATCCAACTCAGGTATGAATCAAATCTTGAGTCAGCTAACTAGTTTATCTCTGCAGGTCGAAGATATGAAGAAAGACAAGGGAAAATGTAAAAGAGAAGATATCTGGTGCATTAGATTCAAATCAGAAGGCCATGATAAGGAGCATTGTCCCACATTTCATGAGTATTTGGCATATGGAGCTCTGAGTCCTTTAAAGAAAGTTACCTTACCATGGTGCGAGGTATGTAGAAATAGACATCGCCCTGGTGAATTCTATTACATACAAAAATATGTTTAGACACCCACAAATCTATGTTGCACATTCTATAAGTCGGTAGGGCATGATGATAGGGATTGTAGGGCCTATGAACTCATGCATGAAAGGTCAAGGGATATATACAAAATTCAAGGAAACACTATGCAGTATAATTATCCAGGAAGAGGAAACTTCAACGCTCGCGGTGGATTCAGAGGAAGAGGACGAGGAGGAGGTATGGGCCGAGGTAGAGGACAAATCATTTGTTATATTTGCGCACAACCATGACATTTGGAAAGGGATTTCCAGAACCCTTATACCACTTGCAGTTACTGCAACTCATTTGAGCATGTAATTGAATATTGTCCTTCGTTGTTAGCCAAACTTCAGGAAAAACGAGGAGGAAACCAACAAGTACAACTCATCTCAGCAGAACCCCACGGAGAATACCCTAGAGTCACTATAATCACTAGAGGAGGCATTGTTACAGGAGAATATAGAGTGACTCCAAGAAATACTACAGAAGAATCAGGGGTGCGGAAAGATGCAGAGAAGACACATGTGTTTGATGTGAAGAAAGAAAAACAATATTTGAGGAGGCAAGTAAAGAATTTAGGAGAGACAAGGGTTCTTCATCAAAGACACAACCAGAAGTAAGAGAATGTGGAATTCCCCTGGAATTCAATCAGTCTGCCTTGCCAAGAGAAGGAAAAGAGGTAATTCATCTCATGGAGTTCTTACATACTTGCATTAAGTTGATCCAGGATGAAAGCGTTGTACAAGAGCTACAAAATTTAATCAGACAGTACGAGCTAGGAAAGGTAGATCCCTTGTTGAATAGAGCAGTACACCAAGTCTCTAAAAAGAGAAGGAAAAAGAAGGAACTACACCTGAATGCTCAAATTGGAGAGTATGATATAGACTATGTGGTCCTCGACTTAGGGTTGGAGGTCAATGTCATGACGAAGCAGACCTGGGTACTGATGGGAAAACATAAGTTGATCTATTCCCCTATAAGTCTTAGGATGGCTAATTAGAAATATGTAAGCCCCTTTGGAAGATTGGAACATGTCCCTATGGATATCGATGGAGTAAGGACGTTTGTAGACTTTGAGGTGATTGAGATAGTTGATGATAGTTGTCCTTACCCTGCGCTGTTAGGAATTGATTGGGCTTTCAACAATTCCACTGTGGTTGATTTAAAGAAAAGAAGAATGACGTTTGAAGGAGATGGCCTTAGGGTCATTGCAACTTTGGATCCTGATGAAGGTCAGAGATACACATAACTCATCAAAGAAGAAGACTGTGCATATGAACTAGAAAACATATACAAATTAACAACTAGGAAATAAGATTACATTAATCCTACAGCAGATAGGAACCTAAGCTGGCAAAGTGACAACGCATGTTCATCGGATTCAGAAGAAGCACTGGAGAACTGGCAGAACAAAATGTATGAAGTATCTATAAGGAGATGTGCTAGATTAAATGGAGAAGTTTGTTGGATCAACACAACAGTAGTTAACTTTTCCACCTTTGATGGTCTAAATCATTTAGAAGTGTTCTTGTTGGACTTTGAAGAGATTGTACCAATACAAAAAATATTTTTGGCAATGGATGAGGCCTTGAAAGCAAGTCCAACAAGATGGTGGGGAACACACAAAACAACATTACAAACTGGGTACAATGTCACACTTTGATGACAACGCAGTTTTCAGAGCAAGTAGAAGGTTGCAAAGTTAGGTACACAGGTTGAAGTTGTCCGAAGGACCATGTGGGAAGTTGTGAGGAAGCCTGGAGAAACATTCCTCAAGAGCAGTGGGTTCACAAATTCTTCAACACACTGGACACAACCCCTATCAATTGGTATCTTCAAGAAGAACTGCGCCTCATCACTGTAGATTGGGAAGGTATGACTCAAAAGTTTGTAACTACCTTTTTGTTTGAAATCCAATACCCTACAGTGGATCAAGTGTTATAGATTGTAAGACATAAATTATTTGAGGAGGCACCTAGCCTCCCTTTGGAACAAGAAGAGGACGAATGGACTGAGCCTCTCCAGAAATTGCAAGGCTATTACAATATCAATGCTGACGAAGACAATGATCCTCAGAAGGTGAACATTGCCGAAATAGAAGGCCAAAGAGACACAGAAGGACCAGGAATTGAGATACCTTTCATTGGAAAACCAATTAAAATAAAAAAAATTCAATATTGGAACAGAGCAAACAGTGAAGCTTGCAAATGTTGGATATTATTGGGATGTTTCCACTATTGACAATATCACAGAGTTACTGTATGAATATCAAGACTTGTTTCCAACCAAGTTCACTGATATGAAGGGCATTAAAGGGCCCATGGGAGAGATGAGGATCCCTTTGAAACCAAATGCAAGGTCAATCAAACAGAGACCCTACATATTGAACCCTAAATATAAGGAGAAAGTGAAGATTGAACTCGACAGAATGTTGGAAGCAGGAATTATAGAACCCTTTGAAGAATCAGAGTTGAATAGCCCTATGGTGGTGTAGGATAAGAAGACTAGAGAGATCAGGATCTGTGTAGATCTCAAGAAGTTGAATGATGCCTGTTTGGATGACCCATTCGCTACACCATTTACTGACGAAGTGTTAGATAATCTAGGAGGACTGGATGTATATTCTTTTACAGATGGATTTTCAGGATACCATCAGATCTGGATCACCAAGGAAGATTGTCATAAGAGCACATTTGCAATAGAATGGGGATCCTACCAGTATACAGTGATGTTGTTTGGATTGAAGAATTCACCGACCATCTTTTCCAGGGTGGTGGTTGAAGCATTCAAGGAGTTTTTACATAAATTTCTGGAAGCATATTTTGATGATTGGATTGTTTTTAGCTTACTACAAAATCATATTGAATGTTTAAGAATAATGTTGGATAAGTGCAGGAAGTGTCAGATTGCCTTGAACCTAAATAATTGCATCTTCTTTTCACCCTTTGGAGTGTTGTTAGGTCATATTGTGTGTAGGCAAGGACTGTTGGTAGACCCATCTAAGATTTCCATTATAGTTGATCTTCCCCCTCATACTTCAGTCAAACATCTGCACACTGCACTGGGACATACTGGATACTACAGGAAGTTAATAAAAGACTATGCACATATCAAAACACCCATGGAGAATCTTTTGAAGAAAGACTATCAGTTTCATTGGATAGAAGAATGCTAGCAGAGATTCAACACACTGAAACAGAAAATGGTTACTGCGCCTATCCTGGTTTTCCCAAATTGGAGCAAGGAATTTCACGTGCATGTCGATGCATCTTCTATTGCATTAGGAGTTGTGTTAGCAAAACTGGGAGATGGAGACATTGACCACCCGTTAGCCTTTGCTAGAAGGAAGCTATCAACAACTGAGATTAATTACAGCACCACTGAAAGAGAAGGGTTAGCCATGGTATAGGGGCTGCAGAAGTTTCACCACTACTTGTTGGGAGGACACCTTAAAATGTTCATTGATCACTCTGTGCTGAAATACCTAGTCAACAAGCCAGTGTTGGGGGGGAGAATATGCAAACGGCTTCTGCTATTTAAGGAATATGATTTCGAGATCGTGGTTAATCTAGGGAGAATAAACAAAGGATCTGACCACTTATCAAGGTTGGAACATGGAGAGGAACCTACTAATTTGGAGGATACACTGTCGGATGCATAGTTGTTGGCCATTAGAAAGATTGATGATCAATTCACTGAGATAGTCTAGTTCCTGTCAACAGGAATGGAACTTAGCGAATACACAATCACCCAGAAAAAATAATTGGTACTGCGCGCTGCATACTTTTCACTTATAGCTAGACAACTATGTAAGATGGGACTTGATGAGATCCTAAGGATATGTGTTATGGAAGAAGAACGACTACTTATTTTAGTAGAATCCCATGAAGGCATCGCAGGAGGACACTACGGAGGAAAAGAAACAATGCAGAAGGTTCTTAGAGCTGGCCTCTGGTGGCCTACTTTACACAAAGATGCTAAGGAATACTACAGAGCCTACGATGTTTACCAAAGCATTGGGAAACCGTCCATAAGAGATGAAATTCCTTTAGCACCACAACTGACCCTACAAGCATTTGAGAAATGGGCCATTGATTTCGTGGGACCTATAAACCCACCAAGAAAGCGCACAGAAGCAAGGTACGTAGTCACTGCGACAGAGTACTTGACCAGATGGGCCAAAGAAAGAGAAGTTAAGGACTGTAGTGCAACTACAGCTTCATGATTCATATTTGATGACATCATAACCAGGTTTGGATGATCGAATATCCTTATGAGAAATCAAGGCACACATTTTATCAATAAGCTCATTGAAGCCTTGACGGAGGAATTTGCAATCCAACATCAAAAGAGCACACCCTACCATCCACAAGTGAATGGGATAGTTGAAGCATTCAATAAGATCTTGGAGACAACACTGATGAATATTTGCAGTGTGAACATGGATGACTGGGATTTAAGAGTACCCACAGTACTATGGGCTTATAGAACCACTTGCAAGAAGCTAACAATGCAGACCCCCTTTAAGTTGGTTTATGGTCTAGAAGCAGTTGTCCCGATGGAATATTTGGTCCCGAGTTTAAGAATAGAAGATTCTATAGATATAGATGACACTGGCATTTTTCAAGAGAGGCTCACGCAATTGGTTGAACTAGAAGAAGAAATATTTATTGCAGGATTCCATCAGCAGGTAGAGAAGGAAAGAGAAAAGGCATACCATGACAGACACATCAAGAAGATGGCATTTAAGCAAGAAGATTTGGTACTGATATACGACAACAAATTCATGAAGCATCCAGGGATGTTCAGAACACATTGGTTGGGGCCATATGAGGTTGTCTATGTCATGGAAGGAGGAGCTGCACAATTGAAGGCCTTGAATGGAGAATGGAAGGAAGGTTTGGTGAACGACAGCCAGTTGAAACTCTACTATGACAACCAGTTTCCTCACAACCATTAGTAAGAGAAAAACAAGAAGGGTCTAGGTACCAGGTGCAGTTGAAACTGGGTACCAGACACAGAAAAGACAGTCTTCACACAGTGGGGAAGGAGAGAGAAGAAAGCACAGGCTTCTCCGCGCAGCCTGAAGTCGAATCAAATCAGAAGGATTAGATCTGAAATGCCTCGGGTATGAGTCACAGGTGTGTGTTGGGGGCTGTTGGCCCTTGGGTATGGAAGTAAATGAATATTAAGGTAGAAAAGATGGAATGTGAACTACGTGGAAGACACAGTGACTTATACTGGGTCGAAGTGAGCAGAAGATTAGAAAACACAGAGTGAAGTAAGAGAAAGCAAGCCATTGGACGAGGAGATCGAGAATGACAAATCAATAAGGAAGACGAATCATGGACAACTCAGCCAGCGAAAAAATCCACCATTGGATTCTTTAGAGCACCGCGTGAGAAGTATAATATCCCTCAGTCGAACCCAATTGTAAATGTAATGGAAGTGTACTTAAGCTGGTGAGCTGTTTTGACATCATTTTGTAATGCACCCTTCATGGCATAGTGCGTGCATGTACTGTGCAGTAAAATGATGTAGTGTGCACATTCTCAAATACCATGTGCAATAACTAAAGTGTGTGCAGTATGGAGGCCAGAGAAACTTGTGTATATGATATGTGTTATAGGCCGGTGAGCCATTTATTATAAGTTGGGATGCTTATGTTTTGAAATTAGGCCAGAGCACCTAGATGTTAAAAGCCAGTGCGACTATTTTGGATATGTCTCATGATTAATATAAAATACATCGTTGCGCATAGACCAACCACGATAAAAGAGGTGTGGGACTAAAATTCACCAGTTAGGGAAAGGGAGGGGAAAAAGTTAAGGGAAAGGGATAAGCTAGAGAGCTTAAGCCAAAAAGGAATATTATATTAATATTTATTAAAACATAAAGTATGGACAATTATTTTATCCTAAGTCCTAAAGTTGGGGACAAGTGGACCTAAGTAGATTCCAACATGAAAAGTGTCAAGTTGGGGACATGCATACATATCGTGGGGACTTATCTCACTTTCACATCTTCACCAGGATTCTTATGAACACCTTCACCATCATTCTTACGATCATCTCTCCCATGGTTCCTTCCATCATTGAGTCATACAGTCAATGATTCCATGACCATTTCACTCATGCAGTGAGTTATCCTTCAGACATTAATTTCACTGTATTTGAGCATGTTTCCATAACCATTTACTGTTGTTGTACCTAGTTAGCTTGGGAGCGGGATTGAAGAAGCGGGTTGTCAAGCCCGTGGGAAATTGAAGAGGTGGGTTGTCATGCCCGTGAGCAATTCTCTGAGCGAGAGAATTGTTGAGGAATTGATTTCCTGAAGGTGCTAAACTACAACTATAATGCTCTGAGACTTCTTGTCCGACCTGTTGCTGAAGCCCTGGAAGGGAAGTGGGGCAGCCGAGGGACTGTTGAGCAGAGAAGGGGCAGACTTCCTTTGTTGGAAAAGCATGTGGGGAATGCGAGGCTGTAGGCTATTAGTTGAGTGATCACCTGAGATAGAGTCTTTCTTGTTTTCTATGAGCCTTATCCTGGTTAGGAAACCCTTTACCTGAGTGGAGTTTAGTGCTAGCTCAGGGGTGACTCATTGTTGAGAGTGATGAACACTGTAGTCTAAGGCTGGCAAGTTTTTGGACGGTCTGCACACAGTTGGTGACAATGTTTCCAAGATAAGTACCAATCGTGTGATAAATTTACATGCTGCATTGTTATTTACGTGCCTATGTTACGGTTTATCATATGTGTGATTATAACTGTTTGTATGTTTATGTGTATTTCCCTATATATGTTGCATGTCAGTGTTTACTGTTATTTCAGTATGAAATCGTATATTTACAAAATGTAATTTTTTTTTTACGTGTATATGTAAAGCTTCCACAAGAGCGTTGCATGTATATGTTATACTTGTATGCAGCTTGAAGAGAAAATTTATGTGGCATAGCTCTATTGAATATTGGGTATGTTACAGTATGTTCCACAGTGAGAGAATGAAATGGTTCCCTCATGTAGCGTGGCCTGACCATGGGTGGCTGGGGACGTTACAAGAAGGAAGGAAAGACAGGATAGCGAAGCCTTGAAAACACAAGTCAAGTTGACTTAAGGTTTTAGACACCTAGGGTTTTGGTATCTAGGGTTTTGATGCTTAGGTTTTGGCTTAAGGTTGTCAGTGAGTCATTGTAATGTATAAATAAGAACCTAGATGAGGGAAGAGGGTTTGTTGAAGAGTCCCATTTTTTTTATTGTTATGAGTGATTATTGTAGTGAGAGAGAGAAGCATTGAGAAGTGAGGGAAGTTTGTGTTGTAAGATTTTTAGCTGGGTGCGAAGATCAACCCTGCAGCTGGGTGTGTAGGAAGGGAAGACAGAGAGAAGAGAGAAGAGAGAAAAAGAGAAGATCTACTAGCTAAGAGTGCAAATAAGAACTATATGCTTTCATATTAATATATTATAAAGCACAGTTCTGTGGACGTAGCCCTAGGGAGAGGGTGAACTACGTATATCTTGGTGTTTTGTGTGATTGATGTGGTGTTCTCTTGTTCTTGATATATTGTTATTCCATTACTAGGTTAGATCTGATAGATAAATGTACGAGGTAGGACTAAGTTGATAACTGACATCTAGATGTTGTGTTGTTCTTGTATTGGATCCACTTTGTATTCCCTTTCGTTGTAGACATATGTGTCCTAAAACCCCCCATAGCTACTTCGGGTGAGATTGCATCTACCTCGCAGGTGTTGCCGAAAGGGCAAGTAGTTAGGGATTGTTGGTGCGCTCTTGGAGCTGAACCTTGGGTTTGCCCCTGTGCCAACACCAGCTATGCTGGAAGCCCTGGCAGGAAGGAGAAGGACTGCCTGAGGGACTACGTGGCAGAGAAGGGTGGAGGTCCATTCTCTTGGGTGGAATAGGCTGGGTAGAAGAGAGTTGGGTACTTGGATTGTTGTGGATGTCGAGAAACCTGTGAGAGCTTGAGAGCTGACTGGTTTGGGAACCCACTTACACTCTGGAATTGTCCTTGTGGATTCATAGCCCTAGATTGGGGGTGACACTGTTGTTTGGATTTAGAGAAACAGTGTCTACAGTTGGGTGGAACGTCCTTGGTCTGCAACTAGTCAGTGTCGTCCTTCATAAAGATAAGTGCTCTTTGTCGTGATATTACTATCTGTGTATGAATGTACTCCGTCGTGTAGTTTAATTGTCACTTACATGTATATGAATGTATTTTCGTTGTGTATATTTAATTATCGTTTAACATAATCTTTAGATCTTGCATGTTTGTTGGATATTGTTGTGCATGTCGTTAAATTTGTTTCTTATGCATCCTTAATAAATAAAGAGGGTCAGCGTGAGAAAGAAGTCCAAGGGCAGGCTTGCAGGTAGCGTACCCGTCCTGTGGGTGGTTGGGTATGTTACACTTTGATAAATAACAAAATTTGAAAAGTTAAGTGGAAGTGGAGTTTATGTAAAAAATGAGTAAATATGAAAGTGGAATAAAGAAAAAGGTAAAAGCGAAATTGGATTAGAGAAAAAGGTAAAAGTGAAATTGGATTAAATAAAAAGGTAAAAGTGAAAGTGGAGGTAAAGAAAATGGGTAAAAGTGAAAGAGCACATGGTATTTGCAAACCATGGCGGTATTTACCTATGGTAAGGTAAAAAGTGAATTAAATCACGAGAGTCAAAATATATTGACCCAATTGAAAACATGGCTAAACAATCTAAATGGAAAAATGGTTCATTGCCATTGTGTTGTTATAGCAAGATTTGCCTCACCCCATGAACTTGATGAGAAGGCCTTTTCCATTTCCCTATTGTTATCACTGAAATTTCGTCCGCACAGGGCAACAAGAACTCAACATCATCAACACAGAAAAACAATC
>JASDQU010372930.1:78440-92385 GCA_032191745.1 Picea mariana
ACCTCAACCTTTACCATGAACAAGTGCATCAACCATGACCCAAACATGTACAAATAACATGTCACAAAAACCTGTCCAAACAACCTATCACAACAACTTGTCTCATCAATATTATCAACCAAATCAAATCTACTCACCAAGATCAATCACCAAGACAACTCTCAAATATGTGCATCAACCAAGCATAACACAACAACTCATAAACATCACCAAGATCAATATGTGCTTCTAATAATATACCAATACAAGTATGCTACACCATCCATAAACCATGTGTCAAAAATACTACTAACAATTTCCTCCAACCATGTACCAAGTATGTACCAATCATGTATCAACTACTCATCAACTATGACTCATCAATATGTACCAACATCATCAACTATACACCTCATGTATGTGCCAACTCATCAACTACTTGTCTCAACCATGTACCCAACATGTACCTCAACCAAAAACCCTCATCAAATTCATCATCCAAATCTAATTTGTAACTCTATAATAGACCTGGTATATATGATCACATACCTGCAAACTTTCTTTAACTTTAACAGCAAGAGACTAGCATTTTCATCAAACTTTTCTTTAGTCTCACATGACTAGTTTTGGATTAGTCAATAACCCTAACATGAAATAATCATAACTATGTACCTCTAATGAATAAATATCTGAAAATAGTACACAATGTTCTTCAATGTATTTTATGCAATTCCTCCAGGTGTCGCTACTTGGAACCTCTCATAAAAGGAGTTATAGAAAGAATGGCATACCTTGTTGAATTCTAGCTTATTCTAGAGAGCGTGCCCCAAACAAAATATTTGTTGTATGGATATGAAAATTTTACACAGAATAATTCATACTGTATTCTAACCAAAACTTTTGGTCTTACTTAATTTGGATATTTTATGAAGAAGTTATGACGTTTTTACCCGAAACACATGTTTTAGACTAGTTTCAGGACTAGCCACAAACCCTATTTTCCACGAAGTGTAACTCCAAAAATACAACGACCCACAAGCTGAAATTAGTACCACAGATACTTGGATATGTTTTATCAATGACCTATCAATTTCATGGTCTGAATCATTCTAGAAAAAAACATTATTGCGAAAATGGTGAGATGACCTATAAATAACATACCTTAGAAAACATCATCAAAAGAATTTATCCTCCCTTGAATTTCGGCCTTCTTTACTTCACCTTTTCTCTGAAATTCATCTTAGATATCCTTTGGTTACCTCAGTCATCTATAGATATTCAATATGCCCGAGTGTGTTTAAAATGAGAGAGCCTTTCCTCTTATTTATACTTTCATGTAGCTTCCTCAAGGGGTTACCTTTAAACCATCTTAACCCACTTTCCTTATTTTAGGGTTAATCAAATTCTAACCACTTGTCCAATTAGTAATTTATCCATTAAATTTACTATTTAATAATTTATTTTGTATCCACTTTGACTTATAGTACACTCATCACTTCACTTTACCTCAATGGGTTACCTTCTAACCATCTTAAACCACTTTCCTTATTTTAGGGCTAACCCACTTCTAACCACTTGTCAACTTAGTAATTTCTCCATTAAATTTATTATTTAAATAATTTATTTTGTATTCACTTTGAATTATAATACACTCATCACTTCACTTTATTATTAACCTTCTAAAAAATCTCTTAAACCACTTTGACTACTTTGACCTTTTGGGGCTTCTAGATGACTCATGAGGATTCTCCAACTTCACATGGCCATAACTCTCTAACCGTGAGGAGTTATGTGACGTTACACATACCAATGGAAATGGAATGACATGTAATATCCATATAGAATAGTATTACCTACAAATATATCAAAAATCATACCGTTATCCATCAAACAATCTTGGGTCCATTACCCAAACCTGGGTTCTCCAACTTCACATGGCCATAACTCTCTAATCGTGAGGAGTTATGTGATGTTCCACAAACCACCGGAAATGGAATGACATGTAATATCCATATATAATATGATTACCTTAAAATATATTAAAACTCATACCATTATACATGAAACAACCTTGGGTCCATTACCCAAACCTTTGGGCTACCAGAATTTCTCCAAGGGTTGACATCAATCACTAAGGTTTGACATCAATATACAATATCACTCTCCAATGGTTGACATCAATGACAACCAACAGTCCATACCAACTATCCATCAACCTAAGCCAACTATCGGACAATCACCCCCTTTGGCATTGATGGCAACACTTAGTCATTATAACATTCATTCTTATACTCATCATCAATGTTTCTATCTCTCCCCCTTTGACATCAATGGAAAAGGGTATCTCCCTTTGGGTTTTCTCCCCCTAACCGAACTCTCTTTGGGGCTGCTCCCCCTCTCTACATGCCTTTGATTTTTCTTTGTGTTTATAAGCCTCTAATTACTCTCTCTCCCTTCATATGAATAATATCTGCCCCTTTGACAAAGGGTATCACTCTGAAGTCATATCGCTCATTGTTCCCTTATGAAAATCACTCCCCTTGGAAACATGCCTCTATTCTCTCTCTCCAATAATTTACCTTTTCATCTGATAAATCTCTCCCCCTTTGTCCTATTTATGATGCTTCCTCATGTACATCTAATCCATATAAGATAAGAATTCAAAAGCATTCATTTTGGAGTAGAAATTAGTCCTAGTCTATGGCAAAGATACTTAGGGGATTCCTGTGGAAGCGGTTCTGTAAAGATGTATGCCACTTGTTCTTTTGTTCCCACATATTCAACTCTGATGTTCTTCTCTGCAACCTATTCTCGTAGAAAGTAATACTTGATTGGAATGTGCTTCGTCTTGGAGTGCATCACCGGGTTCTTTGAGATATTGATGATGCTTGTATTATCACAATAGATTGGAATGGGCTCATCATACTCAACCTGTATATCTGTCAAAGTTTGTTTCATCTGTAGAAAATGTGTATAACATGTTGGTGTTGCAATATACTTTGCCTCGGTTGTAGATAAGGATATTGATGATTGTTTCTTTCTTAGCCAAGATACTAAACACTCACCCAAGTAGAACACTACTCCACTGGTGCTTCATCGATCATCAATGCAACCTTCCCAATCTGCATCTGTTTAGGCAATAAGTGATAGATCCTTTCCTTTTGGATACCATAATCCAAACTCTTTTGTTCCTTTGAGATATCTAGAAATCCTCTTCACTGCTAATACATGTGATTCCTTTGGTGTTGCTTGAAATAATGCCACTTGTCCAACTGCCTGCATTACATCTGCTCTGGATGTTGTCACATATAGTAAGCTACCAATCATTGACCTGTATTTCCTCTGGTCTGTAGACTTTGAATCATCATATTTTCTCAACTTGCAGCTGGTTTGCATAGGAGTGGTAACTGGTTTGCAATCTTCCATTCCAAACCTCTTTAGCATTTCTCTGATATACTTAATTTGAGAAATAAAAATTCCTTGGTTTCTTTGAAAAATCTGAAGACCCAAAAAGAAGGATAGTTCTCCAAGTAATGACATTTCAAATTCATTCTACATATCCTTTGCAAATTTCTGGCTTAACCGGTCATTAGTACTTCCAAAACAATATCATCAACATAAATTTCAATTAATAAAATATTACCTTGAGTTACCTTGATGTAGAGGTTGTTGTCTGCACTTCCTTTCCATAGTTCATAGGGAGTTTTATCATTGTTGTTTCTGATCATTACTCTGTTTTGAATGTGAACTGATGTATGAACTACATGTGTCCAAAACATATCTGTCAATTTGGAATCCATTAGCATTGTTTGAGCCATTTCCTGTGTAATTATCATCCATTATGATAATGTTCCTTTGTCTTTGAACCACTCTCTGAACCAATATATGAATCCATGCTCTCATCCACTGTCATATATATGTCCAAACCTACTAAGTGCTCTTATGAATCCATCTCTGTCCATATTGTCCAAGACTCTACTTGCGCAACTGTCCATAATGCTGACCCATTTATCACTATACTATCATGAAGTCTTGATTAATATATCAAATTGTACTTCTGCTAACTGACTTCTTTGAATATTTCTTCTCAAAATATGAAAGCTACTCAAAGGATGGTTCTTTGGTCTTTCACAACTATCACATAGACTCCCCCTATCTAATATTCATATTACTTGGGAGTCTCTAAGCCAGATGGATCAGAACAATTCTTGCTCTGATGTGTATTCATCATCATCTTCATTGGTATATTCATCATCTCTATGAGCTCTAACTTATTTCTTTCTGTCCGTGGATTCATCTTTCACCACAATTCCTGAAATTACAATCTCTTGAACATGTTCCTTATTTACCTATCCTTTCTTTCTTTCAATTATTTTCCAAACCTTTCTGTATCTAACATCTTTCTTCTTCTCTGTAGAATTTTCTTCATCTCGTTTTATTGCCAATATTGCGATCTATGGTACCTGGTATTTATTCACCTGTTCTTCCTATTTTATTATCCATACTTTCTTATATCTGATATCGGTGTTCTCTTTCATTGAAGTATCAATCATGCTTCTACAATCATTGGCTATGTGTCCATATTTATGACATTTGTAACACTCAATGTTACGTGCGGCCACATAGGCACTTCTTGCTTGAACATTTATTTTATAATCCTTGCAATATGAAACCTTATGTACAAAATTGATGCAGGAGCATCACCAGCAAGCACGCGTGGCAGGACAAGTCAGAGCCTTTGGATTATTTCTGAATCATAAACGTTGGCGTTTCCTACAAATATTCTGGGAGCTGATTGAAAAATTGAAGAAGATCAAATGCTTGGGAGCAGAATGATCACAAGTGATCTGGGAGTTTCACTCCTAGTATTGAATGTAATGGAACTTAGGTAGGAGTTAGGTTTTGTTTTTGAGTAGACAAGTAGTCGGAGGGAACCCTAATAACCCTCTGAGATAAATAGAGGTTTTGTATGCCCGAAGAGGTTACTGCAAGTTAGTGGGAGTTTGTTGTGATTTAGTTGTTGATGAGTTTTTTTGTTGTTTATCATAGTTGTACCCATTTACTTTTGAATGAATATAATAGAGGAATTTTTATGCAATGCATGGTGTTGATACTGTTTACAATTCCCTATTATTGTTATTTTCATGAACGAATGAGTTATATTATTCAGTATATGAAACTATGAAGTGTTTAGATAAGCTTCAATTGTTCTCTTCATTGAGTTCATGCAAGGTGTGCATACAATATTAAAAGAGATGAACGTGAAACTTCCCTTTGCAAGGAGTGCAAAGAGACTGTTGCAAGGTGTGCACAATTGCCACAAGAACTCAAGTCTTGCATGAGAACATGTTGCAAGGAGTGCACCAATTCAAAAATTGACTAAGTGTCAAGAACAGGACCGCGAAGCACAAGGAGTGTGTAAAGAGATTTCTTTTGAAGAAATCGCTAAGCCCAGATTTTGTCAGAGATTCTGAGTTCACAAGGAGTGCGTCGAAATCAAGCTCAGGAGAGACAGTGACCAAGAATCAATAGAGAGGAGGAATTTTGTTGAAGGTTGCGAAGTGATGGCTGAGGTCCGTTCAGAGGGGTGAGATCCTCCTAGGCCATTGAATCCGGGAAATGTTACGTAGTTGTTAATCATGGGTTCTTTCGGGGCTTCACGGATCAGAGGATTCGAAGTATCAAGGAGACAAAAATATTGAAACCCAAAACCTGAAGTGAAACTGGACCATCATATCCAGAGAGACGCGTGGCGACATATTGTGAGCTTCAGTAAGAAGCAAAAGTGGAGTGTTGAAAATCCTGAAGTCTGAATAACCAAAGTAGCTTGGAGCCATCGATCTGTAGGAGGAAACACATCAACTGATTGTGTACTCTAGGTAAACCATTTCAGGAAAAAGCGAACGTGGAGAAGTTGAGAATTGAAATATCTAAAACCCAAAGATCCAAAGAGAATCATAGCCATCCGATTCAGGAGAACATGCGACATAAATCCGTGGAATCCAGGTAAGGACTCAAAGTAATCGCATTCATCGATCTACAGGAGACCTGGGTCAATAGACCGCGAGCTTCGGATAAAATCTTGTGGGTTTCAGTTGAGATTTGAGATTCCCGAAACCCAAAGTTTGAAGTGAATCTGGACCGTCAGATCTAGAGGGACACATGACAGAAATCTGCACACTTCGAGAGAAAGCGAAAGTTGAGAGTTGAGATTTTTGAAGCCCGAAGACCCGAAAGAATTGCAGCCATCGATCTACGGGAGACACATGTCAGTGGCTTGCGAGCTTCGGATAAAAGCAATTTGGGAAAGGTGAAGTTTTAGATTTGATATTTTCGAAGTCAAAAATCCTGAAACGGTTAGAGTCGTCGATTTGAGGAGGAAACATGGCAGGATATTTGTCATTGCCAAAAAAGCGAGGTTTGAGAGTTGGAAACTCCAAAACCCGAATCGCAAAGTAAATCACGGGTGTTGATTTAAAAGGAGAAGTTATGAACTGTCGATCAGGAGGCCCCACCTGAGATCACAAGATCAACGGTCATGTTTCTTTGCAGGGACAAAAAGTGCTTAGACTTTAAAAATATGAGAGTGGGCCACAATTGAAACCATGGTATTGGAAAAGGGAGACGTGGTAGCTAGAGGTGAATTGCAGGGAGAAAAGCGGTGTGGCCTCAAACCAATTTAGGCCGCACCTGAAATCGTGTGTTTACATGAGGACATAGCCCGAGGTCACATATGAGAGAGGGATAAGGAGAGAGGAGCTAGCGCCTGAAACCTGAGAATTCAGCAACGTGAAGGGAGAGGTCGCAGGTGCCATAGAACCTATACCAAAGGACTAAAAGGGCCTGTGTTAAATCATAAGTGATACCATTAAGGTTTCAAAGAGCCAATTCGGTTCGAAATTGAAGATCCTTGACTAGGAGGTCAAGCAACCCCGAGGAGAGAATGGGGTTCTACATCAAGTTGTATCAGGTCCTAAAATTGTTTTCAGGGAATGGAGAAGAGCTCGAAGGTGTACTTTGTGTGTGAGACACAATCAACACAATGCCACCAAGGAGATGTGTGGAGCCACCTTTAGCCAATCACCCTTTAGAAAGAGAAATGTGAGAGCTTCGTGAAAGATTAGAGGCAATGGAGGCAATAGAGAGGAGGGAACATGATGTTGGGGACATCAGTGATGCAGGAAGTGAAGAATTAGAAGTCGAAGAAGCTGCAGGGGAAAATGTTGTCGAGGAACGCTTACTAAGAGAAGTTGTTAATTGGGATCTAGATCCAAGATAGAGATCCCAATGTATGAAGGCAATTTGGATGCTGAAGAGATTCTAGATTCGATAAGATCCATGCACAAATATTTGAACTATGAAGATGTTGATGAGGAGAAAAAGTTGATACATGTTGTCACCAGACTAAAAGGACATGCAACACTGTGGTGGGATGAACTGCAGGCTGAGAGGAGAAGCAAAGGAAAACAAAAGATAAAGAATTGGGATAGAATGGTAGCCAATCTAAAGGCTAAATTCATGCCCAAATATTATCATATAAATCTTTTCAGGAATTTGCAGAACCTGAGACAGAAGGGTATGATAGTAAAAGAGTACACAAAGGAGTTCTACAAGTTGAATATCAGGACTGGACAATGAGAGAAGGATGAGGAAAAATTTTCCAGGTACATAAATGGCCTAAGTTATGAAATCCAGGATGAGATCAGCATGATGTCAGTAAGGAAAATAGAGGATGCTTATCAGATTTCTCTGAAGGCATAGGATAAGTTGGCCAGGAAACAGATTCAACAAAACAAAAGCAGAAGCCCGAGCAAAGGCAAGGGGGTTTCCCATGAAAAGGCACATAAAACCAAAGACAAGACTGAGAAACCACATAGTCACTCAGAAAGAGGAGGAAGTTCCCGAGGAAGACAAGGTGGTGGAAGAATTTCTTCTAGAGGAAGAGGAAGAAGCAGAGGAGGAGAAGTAAGGTGTTATGCCTATGGAAAGACATGACACATGTCTTGGGAATGTCCCGAGAAAGATAAAGAAGGAGGAGGTGAAACTCACATTTCGGAAGGATAGAAAAGGAATGTTGAAGAATAAGGTGCAGAGGATGGAACATCCCTAATGTTAAGGGAGGTTCTCTTAAAACCAAAGTCAGAAATTGAAAATCCAGTGCAGAGGAACAGTCTATTCAAGGCAACTTACAAGACTAAAGACAGAGAATGTAAGGTGATAATTGACAGTGGGAGAACTGATAACTTAGTATCCATAGAGATGGTGGAGAAATTAGAGTTGGAGACAATTGCACATCCAAATCCATATAAAGTCTCATGGTTGTAGAACGGACACCAGGTAATGGTCACTAAACAATGCCTAGTTGAATTTAAGATAGGAGGATATAGAGATGAAATTTTGTGTGATGTGATTCCCATGGATGTATTTCATGTTTTGTTTGGAAGACCATGGCATTTTGACAGAAACGTCATTCATGATGGGAGAAAGAATACTTACACCTTGGAGAAGAATGATAGGACACACATGTTGTTGCCAATAGAGGAGACAAAAGTAAAATAAGAACCCAGCACAAGCATACTTCTAATGAGTGGGAAGGAACTCCTGAGAGAAGTCAAGAAGGAACATGAGATAGAGTTTATTGTGGTGAGGAAACCCAGAGTTATCCTTACAAGTATTTTGATGGATGATTTGCCTGAACAGGTTCAAGAGTTGTTGGATAATTTTGCTGACATAGTATTGGATGAGTTTCCTAACCCATTGCCACCCATCAGAAGTATCAACCATCATATTGATTTGATACCAGGAGAAATATTGCCAAACAAAGAAGCATACAGATTGACACCTCAAGAGAATGAGGAGGTAAAGAACCAAGTCCAGGAATTGTTAGACAAGGGTTTGGTTAGAGAGATCTTGAGTCCATGCACAGTACCAACTGTGTTGAGTCCAAAGAAGGATGGAGGATGGAGAATGTGTATAGACTTGAGATCCATAAACAAGATCACCATCAGCTATAGATTTCCTTTACCAACAATGGACGACTTAATGGATTGTTTAAGTGGATCAAATTTATTTTCTAAGATAGATTTGAAAAGTGGATATCACGAGATAAGGATGAGAGAAGGTGATGAGTGGAAAACAACCTTTAAGACAAGCAAAGGGTTATATGAGTGGTTGGTTATGCCATTTGGCTTAACAAATGCCCCAAGTACTTTTATGAGGTTGATGAATGAAATACTGAAAGATTTCATTGGAAAATTTGTGGTTGTATATCTGGATGATATATTGGTCTTTAGCAAGACTAAAGAGGAACATTTGAGACATCTGACTAAGGAGACTACAATAGGAGAAGTTGTTGATAAATATGAAGAATTCCTCTTTTATGAAGACAGAGCTCAATTACTTGGGTTTTGTGATCTCTTCAAATGAATTGAAGATGGATTCAGAGAAGGTGAAAGCAATCAAAGAATGGCCATCACCAAGAAGTATGTTTAAAGTAATAAGATTCGATGGATTAGTGAGTTTCTATAGGAACTTGATTAGAGATTTGAGTGGAATTTGTGCACCAATGATGGATACAGTGAAGAAGAGGCACACATCTTTTAAATGGACAGAGGAGGCCGAGAGGAGCTTCAATATATTGAAGGAGAAGATAACAAATGACCAATTCTAGTCTTGCCAAATTTTGGAAAGGCATTTCAAGTGAGATGTGATGCAAGTGGAGTTGCAATTGGAGTAGTCTTGAGCCAGGATAATAGACCAGTTGTATATTTCAGTGAGAAGTTGAATGAGACTAAGAGAAAGTACTCCACATATGATAAAGAATTTTATGCTATAATTCAAGCCTTGAAGAAATGGAGGAACTATCTTGTTCCAAAGGAATTTGTATTGTACAACGATAACCAACCTTTACAATTCATAACCAGACAGGAAAAATTGAATCAAAGACACGCAAAGTGGATTGAGTTTATGAAGAATTTTAATTTTGTCATAAAACATATTGCTCTAACAAAGTTGTTGATGCATTAAGTAGGAGATGTCTAATTCTACAGGAATTTCAAGTCAAGACCTTGGGGTTTGAATACCTTAAGGATATGTATAGTGATGATCTAGATTTCAAGGAAGCCAAAGCATGTGAAAATCCTGTGCTGAGAGACAGGAGCCAGTGGAGGGAGTATATGATTCAAGAGGGATTGTTGTTCAAGGGAAATCATTTGTGCATACCAAAATGCTCAATGAGGGATAACCTTTTGAAGGAAAAGCATAGAAGTGGATTGGATGAACATTTCGGCCATGAAAAAACATTTTCACAGTTGAGCAGTTCATACTATTGGCCAGGTATGAGAACATAAGTGATAAAAATTGTGAACAGATGTAGAATCTACCAACATGCAAAGGGAAAAAGACAAAACACTAGATTGTATCAACTATTGCCAATACCAGAGAGGCCTTGGGATGCAATAAGCATGGATTTTGTGTTGGGACTACCAAGAACACAAAGAGGATGTGATTCCATATTTTTGGTGGTGGATAGATTTTCAAATATGGAACACTTTATCCCATTCCAAAAGAATACTGATGCAACCCATGTTGAAAATTTATTTTTCAAGGAAGTTGTTCGACTTCATGGATTACCCATAAGTATTGTCTCAGACAGAGATACCAAATTCGTTGGTCATTCTTGGAGAACACTGTGGAATAAGTTGGGGAAAGATTGTCCTTCATCTCATCTTATCACCCTCAGACATATGGATAGACTGAGGTGGTGAACAGAAGTTTGGGAAACTTATTGAGGAGTCTGGTCACTAAGCATCATAATCAGTGGGATCAAATTCTGCCACAAGCAGAATTTGCATACAATGACTCACCAAATAGGAGCATTAGAAAACTCCCATTCCAAATACTATGGAATACAACCAAGAGGAGTAGATGAGTTGAGAGACTTGGAACAAAGTGAGATCAGAAGTGCTGTAGCAGAAGACTTTGTTGCAGAAATGCAGAAGCTCCATAGCCAAATAAGAGAGTAGTTGCAGAACTCTAGCCAAGAGTACAAGTGCAGAGTTGATCAACATCCCAGAGAGATTCAATTTGAAGTAGGAGATCAGGTTCTAGCACATGTCAGGAAAGAAAGGTTCCCAAGGGGAACATATAACAAGTTGAAGATGAAGAAGATAGGACCATGCAAAATCTTACGGAAGTTTGATGAAAATGCCTATGAAATTGAGCTACCAGATGATGTGGGCATATCACCCATATTCAACATATTAGACATGTATCCTTACAGGGAAGATGACACAGAGAGATCAGAAGATCAGGAGAAGATTCAGTGGGAGAAGAAAATGCCTATAGCAGAAAAACCACAGATAGAGAAGATCGTTGATCAGAGGATTGACAAGAAGACCAGGAGGAAGACTTATTTTGAATATTTGTTCAAGTGGAAGGGACACCTGATAGAAGATTCTGGTTGGGAAAATGAAGATGATATCCAAAAGCATGAAAATTCGGTGCAGGAGCTCATGGACAAGAGTTCATGAATTTTTGTCTAGGGGATTAGGATGCTGGAGCATTGCCAGCAAGCACACATGGCAGGACAACTCAGTGCCTTTGAATCATTTCAGAATCTTAAACATTGGCATTTCCTACAAATATTCTGGGATCTGATTTAAAAACTAAAGAAGATCAAACACTTGGGAGTGGAATGATCACAAGTGATATGAGAGTTTCACTCCTAGTCTTGAATGTAACAGAACTTAGGTAGCAATTAGGTTTTGTTTTCTAGTAGATGAGTAGTCGGAGGTAATCCTAAGAACCCTCTGAGATAAATAGAGTTTTTGTATGCCTGAAGAGGCTGCTACAAGTTAGTGGGAGTTTTTTGTGTTTTAGTTGTTGTTGAGTTTCGTTGTTTTTTATCATAGTTGTATCCATTTACTTTTGAATGAATATAACAGAGGAATTTTGATCCAATGCATGGTGTTGCTACTGTTTACAATTCCATGTTATTGTTGTTTTCATGAACAAATGAGTTATATTATTCAGTATATGAAACTGTGAAGTGTTTAGATAAGCTTAAATTGTTCTCTTCATTGAGTTCATGCAAGGTGTGCATACATTCCGCAAGGAGTGCGTTGACATAGTCTATTTCAACTCAGAATCTCAAAAGAGATAAATGTGAAACTTCCCTTTGAAAGGAGTGCAAAGAGACTGCTGCAATGTTTGCACAATCTCCGAAAGAACTTCAGTATTGCGTGAGAACCTATTGCAAAAGTGCACCGATTCAAAAATCAACTTATTGTCAAGAATGGGACCATGAAGCATAAGGAGTTCATAAAGAGATTTCTTTTGAACCACTCACTAAGCTTGGAATTCGTCAGAGATTCCGAGTTCACAAGGCGTGCGTCGGAATCAAGCTCAGGAGAGATAGTGACCAAGAATCAACAGAGAGGGGGAAGTTTGTTGTAGGTTTCTAAGTGATGGATGAGGTTCATTTAGAGGGGTGAGATCATCCTAGTCCATCGGATATGGGAAAAGTTACGCAGTTGTTAATTGCGTGTTATTTTGGGGCTTCGTGGATTGGAGGATTTGAAGTATCAAGGGGATAAAAATCCTAAAACCTGAAACCCGAATTGAATTTGGACCGTCAGATCCAGAGAGACGTGTGGTGATGGATCGTGAGCTTCAGGAAGAAGCAAAAGTGGAGTGTTGAAACTACTGAAGTCTGAATAGCTGAAGTAGTTGGGAGCCGTCGATCTGTAGGATTACATGCGTTAATTGATTCTGTACTCTTGGTAAATAATTCCGAGAAAAGGAGAATGTGGAGAAGTTGAGAATTGAAATCTCTGAAACTCAAAGATCTGAATAGAATCATAGTCATCTGATTCAGGAGAACACATGGCATAAATCCGTGGAATCTGGGTAAGGACCCGAAGTAATCATAGTCGTCGATATTTGGGAGACACGGGTCAATAGACTGCGAGCTTCGGATAAAAGATTGTCAGTTTCAGATGAGATTTGAAATTCCTAAGAGCTAAAGTCTGAAGTGAATATGGACCGTCATATGGGTGTTTGGAAGAAATTTGCACACTTCGAGAGAAAGAGAAAGTTGAGAGTTGAGATTTCCAAAGCCCGAAGACCCGAAAGAATCCCAGCCATAGATCTGCGGGAGACACACATCAGTGGATCGCGAGCTTCAGATAAAAGAAATTTGGGAAAGATGAAGTTTGAGATTTGGGATTTTCAAAGTCTGAAATCGTGAAATGGTTAGAGCCGTCGATTTGAGGAGGACACGTGGCAGGAGATCTGTCATTGCTGATAAAGTGAGGTTTGAGAGTTGGAAACTCTAAAACCCGAATCACGAAGTAAATCATGGGTGTTTAATTAAAAGTAGAAGATATGAACCATCGATCCAGAGGCCCCACCTGAGATTGAAAGATCAATGGTCACGCTGCATTGCGGGGACAGAAAGTGCTCATAATTTAAAAATATGAGAGCGGGTTGCAATTGAAAGCATGATATCAGAAAAGGGAGATGTGGCAACTGGAGGTGAATTGCGGGGAGAAAAGTGGTGTGGCCTCAAACCACTTTAGGCCATTCCCACAATCACATGTTTACGCGAGGACATAGCCCAAGGTCACATATGGGAGAGGGCTAAGGAGAGAGGAGCTAGTGCCTGAAACCTGAGAGTTCAACAGCATGAAGGACGAGGTCTCGGGTGCCATAGAACCTATACCAGAGGACTGAAAGGGCCTATGTTAAATTTTAAGTGAGACCATTAAGGTTTTAGAGAGCCAATTCGGCTCAAAATTAAAGATCCTTGATCAGGGGTTTGAGCAGCCTCGAGGAGAGAAGGGGGGTCTGCATAAAAACTTAGTACGATAAAAAAAATGACCATAAAAGAAATTTGCATACCTGGGAGTGAATGATATTCTTTGTTCTATAGTCCTTTTGAATTTCTCCCTTGACTGATCATGAT
>JASDQU010372931.1:24579-48936 GCA_032191745.1 Picea mariana
AGTGTGTTGTGTTGTTGTTATTTACTCAATTCAATGTCATACTGGATAATAGCATAAGAGTGTATTGTGTCGTAAGTAACTATTAGAATATGTACAACACTACCACCACAAATTTTATATTTTTTTAACCACATCGTGTAAGTTTTCAATAGAGAAACTCACACCACTAGATGCAAATTACAACACACAATATATTATTTGAAGGCATCTTGATTCCATAATTTCTTATTGCAATTTTTAAAAATTGTAAATGGATATTTATAAATATTATAGAGATGATCATGTGGACATCCATCATAAGCATCCCACATCTATCATAAGAATCCCATCCATTGGACTACTAAAAATTCTATGTAAGGGGAAGGAGAGCGAATGTTTAACAAGTCATGATAGGGAGTTAGGAAGAGTTCAATATTTATATGTTTTTCTAGGGTGTTGGTAGGGTTCCTTTGTTCAACTTTTCCCACACAGAAAAGTGCTTTGTTGTCCATTACAATTGGTAAATTTCATGCATTTTTCAACATAGCCTTTCTTTGCGTGATCAACTCCACCCCAATGTTTCACATTTCATATAGATTTGTCTTGTTTCTTATGTTTTTGGTTATTTCCTGCATTTTCTAGCATGTTTCAAGTTTTTTTAGGGTTCAATCCCTCTTGATGTATGATCTCATGCCCTCTTACAACAAGTTTAGACTTGACATTCCCTAATTTTTCTTCTATAGGTTATAGGTTAAGTAGCATAATAATTGTTCACATAAGCAAGCAAGATTATTATAGTAGTAATTATTGATATTATGGTAGCTACGAAAGGTATTAACATCTACGTGTAACCTTTGACGAGACCATAATATTACGGGAAGCAAGAGAAACCCTAAACATATGTGTAGAAACCCTAGAAGACATGTCGGTTTAATAAAATAATTCATATTTAAGTGTTAACCTCTAAAATAAGAAGTTATCCAGAACAGATGACAATGAGCACTATAAATAAGAGGGTGTTAGAGCTCATTTGTCATACACACTCTCACAACTGCATAAAGACTAGTGATGCACAAGTTTGGAGAAGGAGTGTCGCTGCAACTACTGCAACTGGGATTTTTGTCCTTGGTTATGGTTTAGACTTTCTAACTTGAGTATGGTTTGGACCTTCTGTTTGGTATGCTAGCCTTGGAGAGAGATACACTACCTTTTTTTACTGTTGGTTTTAAGTTCTTCTTCCGAAATTATTCTGTCTGTCAAGGTTAAAGGTTCTCGGGGGTGGTTGTGTGCCTATGGTTGGGGGACAATATTGCTATATTGTCTATGGAAAAATGAGCACATATATTTTATTCTAACAGGTTATGGGCCCACACTATATTTAGACATTCTAACCACTAGAAGATAGATTGTGAAGATATTTGTTAATCTTGTTATGGCACCAGTTACAACTGCAGCTAGGTTTTCTGATTTATCAGCGACAACAAACCCTAACCCATGTGTTCAAGCACTTCTGATGAAGCGTTTGATCTAATTCCTTGACATCCTAGTGCACCCTATCCTAGCGCACCTCTTGGTACCCTTAGCTAGCAAAAATGTCAGGTTTGAATTTTTGGTCAAAGTCAAAGTCAAATTTTGATTGGTCAAGGTCAAAGGTTGACTGGTCAAATTCAAAGTCAAAAGGTTGACTTCTAGTCAAATTGATTTTATGGTCAAAGTTGAAATTTTAGAGTTTCTAGCTTGTTCTAATCATTGAATCTTCTAATTGAGTTTCTAATCTCTTCTTGTCAAGATGGTATCTAGTTTTAGATTGGAAAACAAGTTGGACGATGCGATAAGGTTTCAAAGGTATGCACTTGTATATGATATCTAAGTTATATCATCTAGAAAAACATGAGTGTGTTTGCAGGGAAAGTACTAGATACCTTGTCCAAGCTGAAATCTTGGATTCAGTGCATTTAGAGGAACAAGCACACCCTCCATAACAAGTGAGGCTTCAGGTTCCAAGTTTGATTAATTTTTTAAAATTTATATAAATCAAGGGTGATAGTTGCTACATTACAAATTATGAAATAACTCTTTGAAAGATTCTATTATTTCTAGGTGTAATGAATACTTGACTGCATATGAATACTATTGATATAGATGCTTATTGTACTTATTCGCAAGATGAACTAACATCTCATCTAGATAGATATTTCTTGTTTTCTCTTGTTGTTCTTGTTTCAGGCAGGTACCCTTGTGAAATATGTTTGATGAACAATCCCTGCGGAAGCTGTCATAGAATTTTTTTATAAGGATGACACAACTTCTAGATGGGAAACAATCAAAACAAATATAAACAAACTTAAAGAGACCAAGAGGAGTCAAACTCGAAGGAAGTCGGACATTAAAAGGAAACCAGAACATGCTTGGGACACTTTGCAGAAAACAAAGAGAGGTGCAACAAACAAAAGCATGGATTCTCTTAGATGGAGGGAGATGATCACAAAATTCCAAAAGAAGAGCATGCATATTGCTAACTTAGACATCAATCTGGGATTAGGAGAGAGCTAATCCCCAACAATACGATCCATTGAAGAAGAATCCGTAAAAACTATGAAGTATCTATCCATGTTCTTCATTGGAAGTAGCAGCCATGATAAGCAACATGTGTTCAGTTTGACTCTAGAAGAAGTCTTCTTTGAAAGAAGCCTTGAATATTCTTGGTTGTCTATCTACATTTATGTTCTAATGGTGGAAGGAAAAATTTGGAGCCTTCATAAAAGAAGGGCATCTAATCTATAGAAGATTCCATGGACTCCAACATTGAAGAGAAACATGAGGATGAACATGAAGATTCCAAGAAAGAAAGAAAAGTCAGAACAAACAATTGAACCATTTTGAACCAACTAGGAGTAGTCAATCAAAAGGAATGGAAGGAAGTTGTGATGAAGAACAATGTATGTGAGAAATTGTGAAAAAGACTTAAGCATTGATAGATACAAGGCAAGACTCAGGGCTAGAGAGTTCTCCCAGAAGGAGGGGGAAGACTATGATGACAACTTGTTCCAGTAACCAAACATACCTCTACCTGAGCCATTATATCTCCTACAATATCCATGGGTTGGAGTTTACATCAGATGAATGTAAAGACTATTCTTCTCAACATACTAATTGAAGAAGACGTGTATGTAGAGAAGCCTCAAGGTTTTGAGGTACACCAAAAATAGACTCTTGTATGTAGATGGAAGAAGACCTTGTATGGATTCAAGCAAACTTGGTGCATCACCTCTCATGTACAACATAAGCGTGGTGAAAACTTCCTATGATAGAGGAAGTATATTGAAAGGGTTCTTCAAAAGTCCAGGATGATGGATTGCAAATCCATGGAAAACTCCCATGATGACAGATCTGAAGAAGTTGAGAGACTATGATCCAATAGACCTGTCTCTAAATCGGAAATTGATTGGCTCGTTACTGTATTTGGACAATACACAATCGTATATTTCTTTGTGGGATGTTTGAGTTATGATATACAATTGCATGGATTTATCGATTCAGATTGGGCAGGGAGTGCAGATGAAAAAAAAGGTGCTACTTGGATATGTTTCAGTTTGAGATTTGCCATGATGTCATGGGCTAGCAGGAAATAGAAGTTTGTTGCACTAAACACTGTAGAAACATAGTATATTGCAGCTTGTGATGCTTGTACAGAAGCAGTGTGGCTCTGTAAGCTGGTTTCTAGACTGTTTGATCAGGTGTTGGATTCAACCGTGATATATTGTGATAATCAAAGATGTGTGAAACTTTCATAGAACCTAGCGTTTCTTGACAGGTCGAAGCACATTGAGATTGTGTATTATTTTCTCCATGATAGATTCCATAGGGGAGAAGTGGTTCTCTAATATATATTCACATATGAGAAGATAACAGATTTTTTGGTAAAGCCTCTATCCAAGATGAAAAGTTTGTGTACTTCAGGGACAAGCTGGTACTCATGGAGATGACTTCCTTATTGAAAAAGGAAGAGATTACTCCTAGGTTGGGAGGGATCACTGATATGATATATGGGAAGTCATTTTCCAGTTCATAAAATGGTCCAGGTTGGGCAGTCACCTTCCAGTCCAGAAAGTGGCCCAATATTTCTAACGGACATACATTTTCCAGTTTGAAAAATGGTCTAGATCAGACAATCATTTTCATAATGTAAATGGTTCAATAGATTGTTGATGTACCATAGAAAACGATTCCCCTTGTGGAGAGTGTGGGGGAATGGTATAGGAAAATCATTCTTCTTGGCAGAAACTCTGAGTAGTGGTCAAGTAGAATGGTCTGCCTTGTTGGGAAATCATTCTTTCGAAGTTCATAGTTGTGAGCAGTTTCGAAGAATGGTCCATTTTGGAGGTTGGTGCAGGACATGTATTTCCATCAGGAAATGGTCCAGACAATCATTCTGTAGGGTAGACTCATTCTCTCCAGGTTGCATTGTGATTAGTTTCAGAATAATGGCCCAGTTAGGTGAATGGTCCAAGTTCAACAATCAAGGATAGTCATTCCCTAGGGCATACTCATTCTCTCCAGGTTGCACTGTGATTAGTGCCAGAGGAATGGCCCAGTTAGGTGAATGGTCCAGGCTAAAAAATGAGGGACATTTATTCTTCTATGCTTGGGGAGAGTAGTCCAGATAGCCCATGGCTGATGTTTTAATTTATGAGGGTAGATGCTCTTCCATATTTCACAAATGTGAGTGGAGGAATGGACCATATGACTCAGTTTGTATCGTGATATTGTTTATGTAGGTTAATATTATATGATATGATTGTTGTGGAGACTATATGTCTCTGGACAATAGTTGTATGCTACTATGGTGGATGTGATCCATTGATAATGACTATGTGTCACTGGTTAGTAGTTGTGTGCTACTAGAAGTGGTTGTGTACCAATGGATAGTAGTTGTATACTACTATGAATAGACATAGTTGTGTTCTATTAGATGAAATTGTTTTGATTTCCATGGAGAATACCACTAGTGTTGGAGATGATTGTCAGCTAGATGGATAGTCAGTGTGCTTATGGACAAAGATTCTCTAAGTGGAGAATGGTCTAGGCAGGAAAGATCTTTGGTGGATAGACATTGTGCTTATGGAGAATCGTCCAGGTTGATATATTGTTGATGTACCATGGAAAACTATTCTTCTAGGATGTATGCCCATATTATAAGAATGGTTTGTCTCCTTGAGTTCACAGTAATGACCAGAGTGGAGAGATTGGTACAGAACAAACATTTTCTCTGATTTAACAGCAATGGCTGGAAAGAAAATGGTCTAGGATAGTCATTCTTCTAGGACGTATGCCCGAATTAGAAGAATTGTCCTTGTAGCCGATGGCGTGGCTTCCAACATCCATTGGAATAATTATTCTTCTAGGACATGTTAGAATTAGAATAATGGTTCTTGTATCAATCTTTGCAGTGAGTGACTTATTCAACATCATGCCTGATCACTTAGGTGGAGTATGGCTTCACAAGATGATGCAGTTGATACTATCAGATGATATTGATAGTGGTGATGTTTCTCGTGAGTTGATGTATGTGATCATGAGATAGTCTGTGTGGCTATGATAATGCTACCGATTGAATGATTTGTTTGTGCTCAATACCATTTCCTTTAATACCTCACTGGCTAGGAGGGAGTGTTGATATTATGGTAGCTACATGAGGTATTAACCTCTATGTGTAACCTTTGATGAGACTAGAATATTTCAGGAAGCAAGAGAAACCCTAAACATATGTGTAGAAACCCTAAAAGACATGTCGGCTCAATAAAATAATTCATATTTAAGTGTTAACCTCTAAAAGAAGAAGTCGGTTTAGACATATGACAAAGAGCATTATAAATAAGATGGTGCTAGAGCTCATTTTTCATACACACTCTCACAACTGCATAAAGACTAGTGGTGCACAAGTTTGGAGAAGGAGTGTAGTTGTAGCTACTACAACTGGGATTTTGGTCTCTGGTTATTGTTTGGAATTTATGAATTGATTATGGTTTGGACTTTATGTTTGGTACACTATCCTTGGAGAGAGATACACTACCTTGGTTGGCTATTGGTTTTAAGGTATGCTTCCATAATTATTATGTCTTTCAAGGTTAAAGGTGATCAGGGGTGGCTGCGTGCCCATGGTTGGGTGACAATATTTCTATATTGTCTATGGAAAAACGAGCACATCTCTTTTGTTCTAACAATAATAGGATTAGGGAAAATATTAATGTGAGAGACAATAAAGAGTTTTCATTCTAGATTTCAAATCTACCATATATGCATAGAGATGAAACAATTCATTTTCCCCAACTAGTGAAAACTGAACCACATAGGTTCCTTCTGGTCCACATGTTTCACATACATTTATTTTGTCTTTACTGCATACTAGGAGGTGACATGGATTTCACATGGTATAACCACATGGAAACAACATAGGCATCACATATTTGGTAAACACTAGTATTCATTGATGTTGTTAACAAAGTATCATCACTATTGCTTTATTCTTAATCCAACAATCATTTTTGCATCTCCTCAAACCACTGGAATGTAGAAAAAATAGATGGAAACCTGGTAAAGGCCGCTCATTTAAAAAAAAATTGATGATACATCGTCGATCATTATTCTTTTGAAAATTGCTTTTTAATAAATGATCAACGCATGTAATCTCTTTTATGGTCATATGTACATTTCAAAGCCTGCCCCACACCAAGCTCTTGGCCATATTCTCTCACGAGAACATTTGACACATGAATATCGTATGTGTTTAACCTATAATTAATGTTACTTGGAAACAAGAACATGGTTTCTCCTGAAAAATTATTTTGTATACATTTAGAAATCAACTATAGAAATTATTAACCCATTGAAAGATCATTTTAATACATTATTCATGGACCCTATTCAATGGATCTTCTATTAGTTTTCCATGAACCATCCAACACACTTCTCTTATCTTCAAACAATGTATTGTCATGGTTCACTTCGACATTCCCTTTCCCTTGCTTTAGGGGTATGCTATTCTACTTTAGAACGAAGATATTAAATCGTATACTCGAGTTAAAATCTACTTTGGCATGCATATATCTAGAATTTTACCAACGTATGGTTGCATAGGATTATAATATATATTTGTTAAAAGGATCTTATTGTTGGTTTAATCGATAAAGTCATGGTGGGTATTCATTAGTGGAATCCCCAACTATAGTGCACCATATACTAACCCTTTGTCTTTTGAATAAAGTAGAATAGGTCGTTGTTTAATCTAAGGTTTAAGATGTTTGACGTGATTATGGATATGGGATGTAATAATAATAATAATAAAAGGATTTTATGAGTATATAGTTTTTATGTAAATAAGTATATTTTTTGTCATGCTTATGTTTTTGACTTCTTATAATTGAAACTCACAATGGTTCAATAGAAGTAGGTATTATATGGAATTGAATCCTAGCATAGAGTCAGAGATATGAAATTGTAATAAGATAGCTTACAAATTGAATTAGGAGAACAATATCAATGAAAGATGAAAAAGATGGTGGGTTTAATTATAGCAAAATTGTCAACTAGAGCACTAAGCTTTGTAGGAGTAAATATTTTCAAGAACCTTGAGATAAGATTACAGATTTACAGAAGATCAAATCTGATAGTGAACCTTCAAAGTCAACCTCTATTCATCGACGGGGGGGAAGATTTCTCATTTTTGAAAGCCTTGAACTCTCCCCCCTGAGAAATATTTGGTAGCATCTACAAATTTGGTAGGCATGACTTTGTTTGTGTAGGAAGCTAGTAAACATATGACTAAGTGTATTTTATCTCATGAGCTCAATGCAACACTACTCACTAGAACCATAGCTTCTTCTTCCCTATTGAGTGATCTTAATGGAAGATATTTTGGATCTTCTCAATTGTGTACTTGAATGTTTGTAGGTTGAGCCCTAATTTATTATTTGGTGTGTAAGTGAACATTCCTGCAATGTCCCTTAGTAATGTGCTTGTATTAATTTCCTTAACTGAGCATTTCTCAATATTCAACAAACATTGATAAGACTTATAAATACATTGTTGGTTCTTGTTCCCATTGTGCTATCAATGACTGGTTTTGTGGTTGTTTCCTTAGTTTTCTATGTTAAGACTCCATTTTTTTCACCATGAAATATTTAAAATTTACTTTTAAAAGAACCACCATTTAGACTTTGAAAGAGGAATCTAATGTTGCACAAACCTTTATAAACCATTACTTGTCCTTGATATTGATAATGTGCACCACATTTTCATTAAAATGTGCACACAAGGGGCCAAGATAAAGTCAAAATTAATCATCACACCCTCCTTGAGTTGTGTGCACCCCTTGACAAGGTAAAAATTAATGTTTGCATTACCCTATGTTGATTAAATCAAGGTTGCTCACTTATGTGCACTCTCCCATGTTGATTAAGTCAAACTTGATTATTTGTGCAAATATTAATGTGCTCTATTTATTGGAAACACACATTCCTATGTTAATTGGGTCAAGATTGATCACTTGTACAAATCCCATTGTGCTTTATTTATGAAAACACACTTTCCTAGATAATAATTTGGTCAATTTTATTGTGCTTTATTTATGGAAACACACTTCCCTAGATATTGATTTGGTCAGTCTTGATCATTAGTGTGCTCATCCTATGTCTTATAATTCCTTGAGTATGGACCATACTAATGATACAAAACCTTAAGAAGCCTCACACTCCATTTAAGAGACTCTTTCATATGGGTTATCCATTTTTTGTTCATGAATATACTGAACCTATGCTAGAGTGGCATTTGGATCAATGATCTTGGTACTGGATAGTTGTTGGTTATGCTTATTTTATTTCCATTTAAAGGGCTCCTTGGTTTCATAAGAAATTATCACCCCCTAAAATGTATCCTAAATAAGAGGTGGATATGCGGTAATATTAAGACATAATTAGTAGTTCTAATGATATAATGAGTCCAACTTTTTTACCCTAAATTTATTTTTCCAACTATGATCTTTTTCATGATAAATGATGTAGGAGTAACTTACTATTTTGAAATGTATAATAAAGTGAGTTTTTTCTCCTCGGAAAAGAGCACGGAAAACCATCGAGTACTTCCCCACATTTCATGGATGGTAAACAAGGTAAACTATTCATCTTGATTACGGGCCCAACCCGGTGGGGACATCAAGTGAGGCCCTATACAGGCTCCTGGTCGAGGGTTCGACCCCAGAACCTAATTTGAGTAAACAATGACACTCATCCACTTGAGCTAACCCATCAGGATGTTTAAGAAAATGAGTTAATAAGGTGGTTGAACATATGACCAATCCCTCATATTTCATCTTTTTTGGATTTACCTGAACCTTGTGATCAAACCATGTTGTTTTCCCTGCTTGAATGAACCATATGAGACAACCTTGTGAACAAATTGGGTTGGACAACCTTCTATAATGTACCCTTCTAGAGAACCTCATGAATAATTTGGGTACAATGCACTACATGAACAAACTTTGTGCAAGAACCCTTTGCAAAAACTATGTCAAATGCACTACATAAATGAATATTGCGATCAAAGATCATATGTGATCTCTTAACATACCATATTGGGTGCCATGGAAAGTTGTCGAACCATGAAAAGTGATGGAAATCCACTGGTATAGTGATTTACTTTGGTTGTCCATAATGATGTGTTTATTTAATTTTTATTTTAGACCCTATCGATATTTTTGTTTTGGTTCCATCGTATTTTGAAGGCATATGAATTAACAATTTCTTAATTGACAAAGATACATGCTATTGTGGATTTAAAGAATTATAGGTTCAAAAACGATTTCAAGGTCAATTTTATTTTTAAAATTCTTGCCCATGGGGATTCAAGATACATGAGATAAACAATTGCTTAATGTATAAATATAGATTTGATTTGTAAAAGGGCCTCTGCATTTACTTTGTCAATCTATGTCTTAGTACTTTACCCATATTTTATTGTGGTTCCAAGTACCATAAAACCAATGTATTTTCATTATACAAGCTAAAAGGAATTTTTAGGACCTTTTTCTAAGTTTTGTTAAGTTTCTTTATTGTAAGGGCCGAGAACCCTTGTGTTTTCGTGTTATTTTCACAAGGCTTTTAGTTTCAGATTTATTATTTATGTTTTGCATTTATTTTTTTTCTAATCAAGGTATAAGATCAATTTACTAGATATTGTATATGTCCAACAAAAAGATTTACCCTTTTTAAATTGATGTGGAAATTTTTAGGAACTTCTAAATATTGGTGGATGAGAACCTAAAATCTTGGTTTTGAGGAGTGAAGAAATCAAAGATTTTTAATCAAGGGTATGTATAATCTAGCATTTCCGTTATGCCTATAGTGTTAGATCATTTTTTCACTTTTATTTTCCAATTCAAAGATTGTGTGTGTGTGACCTATGTAGCACCCCATTTGAGCATCCTATTGTGCTTGTAGATATTGTTTTTTAATTCAATCATGGACCATTCAGAATCTAATCCATTGCCATCATGCATTGTCTCGTAAGTTTTTTGAATATTTGTTGAAGAGGATGCTAGAAGAGAAAGGTGATGAGAAAGGGAGCAACAAATATCTTAAAAATGACAAAAGTCATGAAAATTATCTACAATTTCTAAAAAGGATTAGTGGAGTGACAATGCTCCATCTAGTGATAATGATATTCAAGACCCCACTAACCATAGGCATTCAACTTATCAACTCTAATGTTTTTCAACTAGTAGTATGCTAGAGGCATCGTTCCAATATTTGATACATTTTTTCTTCTTATATGAGAAAATGGATAGAAGAGATCATCATCTGCAAAGTTATTAATGATTCCAACATGGGAACCTAGTGTTGACATGCTTGGGTTCTTCTGGTAATGATCTAAATCTTTACACTGTTAGTACTAATTACATATGGACATGTATTATGCATGGTAGTTTGTCTATGTGTATGGTGTATGCATATTAAAGTGGTAAGCTCATGTTGCACGATCCTTTATTAAGTGAAGTAAAATAATAATTATCTTCAAGTGGGTTAGATGAATGTCATGAAACATATTCCATTATATTCATCAAGCAAGAGTTTTATATGGGATCCTATTAAGATGTGACTCCCTTACTCAGATATGGTTGTTTTGTTAATATTGGTAGAAATGAATTCATTCATATGGATGGGATTTTGGTATTCAAAACAATTTCGTTTGATTTTACCATAAAGTAAGCATGCGTGTTCATATTTATTATGAAAACTTGTTTGGTATATCTGAAGATGAGTCATTGAAAATTCCATATCTCGTGGATGTGTTGGGGTGTTTAATAGATGTTTCTATTAGTAGAACATCTTGTTGGGTAAGAATATTTGAAATTCATGTGGATGTTACTGGTAGAGTCCATCATATTCCCAAAATTTGCATCCACATTAGGTGTTTTACACAAAACAAGGTTTTTCAATACCAATTGAAATTATTGATGGTGAGTATAAGTGCGTATCTTTAAATATATATTTTTCAAATTTATTTCATATTAATAAAAATATTTATACTATGTGATGTTATCTTCATTTTTGTTGTACACATTGTTAATGTTTTCTTTACTATGAGCTCTATTAAAAGGTGGGGCACAAGTAATTGAAAGGGAGAGTTTATTTTGTCATTTCAGTGTTATAATTATATAAACATGCCACTTTCCAACTTCTTGCAACAAAAGGTGGCGATGAAGTTGCAACCATTATATTAGTTGTCTCTATAGAATATGGAACACATAATGCATTACCATCATATATTAGAGTCTCATAGCCACATCAAGTACAATGTCATGATATTCATCTTATGTTCTACAAATTTTTCAATCACATAAGGTCTCAGAACATGATACACATTGAAGCTTATTGTGAATTCCATGTTCAGATGAAAGTTTCATAGCTACTTTTGAACTTATTGTAATGCATTTGTACCACGTCGGATTTTGAAAAGGAACAATTAGGATACAATGACCTTGAGGAGGTTGTTTTTTATACATGGTCAACCTTTTCTGATAGATATCAACAAAATTTAATTTCAAGCGATCACAGTAAAGGGCGAGTGGGACTAACATTCAGATTTCACTATTTGTATATAGCCTACAATTGCATGTGTAAATACACTTTTCATGGGATTCACACCAACAAGATCATTTCCATTCTTATTGTGGATTAGGGATGAGGACTAGTGCACCACATTTGGAGTTCTAGACATTCTACCATTGATTAATATATGTATGTATTTTTTGATGCAATAATTATGGTGAATTTTATGTTTTAATCTTTATGAATATTTATTGTTACATATACTTATTTATGTCCTAATATATTAATGTTGTATTTATTTTTCCAAGGAAAATCTCATGGGAAGCCCAAGGGATGCTTTCCCACATTCATGGATGGAATCCTTAGCAAACCCATTGATGTAGACTATTGTACCTCACCCACTGGGATTTGAATTGACACCTATTGGAATGGAACTAACCAAATGCCCAACAACATTGGTGACAACTAGTTGCGCTAACCCCTTGGGCTATATTAATGTGTATTATCAATGGTTGGTTACACTTTTGTTATCATTCTAGCGGTAATCGATTTTAATGTGATAGCTCATGAAGTAGAGTTTCCTTGAGCATATACTTATCTTCTAAGTCCTCTAGTTTGTGTTTGCATTTGAATTTGGGGACAATAAAAGTTAAAAAACATGCACTAGTGCAAACATATGTGTTGACTTCTCTGCATGAGAAATGATTCAAGAATTAGATAAGTATGGGAAACTAATGTAGAGAGGAGGAGAGTCATGTGGGAAAAGTTAAATGTGGAGAAAAGGTGGTCATATGTCGGGTTTTCTGCTTCCGCATAAAATAGAATTCAAAAATAGATCGTGTTATCTCATGTGGAATAGGTGAAGTGAAAAGGTATGAAGAATGCGGGGAAAAGTCTTAATGTTGATCATAGATAATGAGCTTAATACAAGGCTTCTTCACATGGCACAAGTCATGAAAATGTCTAAGTGTTAGAAGTGTATGAGTTTTTCATGAAGTAATAAAGAGAGGTAGAAGTTGTGCGTGATGCGGAGAATTATGGATCGAGATAAAAGGAGATAATTTTTTTCATGGTATGACTTAACATAAGGTATAAGGTTGAGACATGAAAATGGATCAACACCTAGCTGACCTTCCCACAATGTTATACCTTCAATGCGAACCCTAAAAGCCTTAAAAATTACAAAATGCATCAAAACTGGGTTCTTGGACAAAAATTACAAATGCATGCTAAGTATATAATATGCATGATTGATGAAATAGAAAGGAACTAGGCTAGAGTTTTTCACATGGATAATAATACTTTGTATCCACTTTTCTCAATAAAGTCTCCAATTCCCCAAACTAGATATGCCAAAGTGCCTTCTTGGTTGTTTTTGACATATTCAAGGAATTCTAGAAAATGTAGGCAAACCCTATAAAAATGAATGTCTAATCACATATAAACATAGAAGTCTTCACATGGTGAAAAATTCACCATATCTAGATCTACCAATACAATTTTTAAATGTGCACATTGGATCTACCAAAATGCCTATTTAGTTGTTTTTACCATTTTATGTCAACTTTGGATAAATGCACACCAATGCCTATATATGCAATCCCTTAATGACCTAACACTTGGAATTGATGGCTCCTGATGTGCCACACATTTATGTTAGCTTGTACCCGAGTCAACATCCAAAAACCATATGATGTTTGAAAAAATGAAGACAACTCTTGGTGCATGTCAAGGTGCTAAATTCTACATGAATGACGATGCAATAAAATCCCTTGCCTAGTTAGTTATCATTGATGCATATATGTACAATATAGTTTAATAAGGATCCAACAACCTTTAGCAAGTTTATTTAGATTTAGGAGTGCATTCTTTGTGAACTTTGGCTTGTATTTACCTTGTTTTTTAGTAGTCAAGTTTACCTTTAAATTTGAAAATCGTTTAGGATTTGGTCATGAAGTATAACCAAATGGGAAGAAGTGTTATCTCATGTGGAATCGATAACTCTTTCATATCATCATTTGAGTCCATATATAAACCTTGACATGCATTTTAGTGACAACTGCTTCCATTCCTTGAATAATGCAAAATCGATGAAAACCCAATCTTTTTAGGATCATATATTGAAGGTGGATATAGTTGTGGAAAATATGGCTCCTTGGTTGTTATGGATTTTATTTACTTCAGCATAGCATGTATGTTTTACCTTTTTTTTCCTAGGAAAAAAAAACACGTTTATATTAACAAAAAGTCATAAAAATACATTCCTCATATGCTTTCACATGCCAGATTTCTCCTACTACCCCATCATAAACAATGCCCAAAGGCTATACTGTACTAACTGAGACCGGTTCATATTTGATGACACAACTCACAAAGTTGAAGCAATTCTAACGCCTACAGGACTATGCTATGCTTTCAGAGTGCACAACGAAACTCATATTCAAACACACAACAGATAACTCCTTTACTGTTGTTAAGACTGAAATAGAAGAATTTTTAATTACAACCACAAGAACACAAACAATCTATGAATCCTTTCTTTTATTATTCATTTATGAATGCCTCTAATTACAATGTAATCGAGCAATACATATTTTCTCACCAGACTAGACCTGTTGCATCATGTTGTTCTTCTGCAAATTGTATCGTCTCTTCTCGATCTCATTCTTGGTGGTTGTCTTAGTAACTTCCAATCAACATGAGGAAAACCTTCCTTTCTTTTTTCTCGAATAAACCCCTAGATCTTCCTTTCCCCTTCTTTTTATGTCGTTTCTGTCAGTTGATTTGTTTCCTCTTCCATTGGAAAGATGAATAGTCACGCCTGCTCGCTGCCCATACATTTTCCAATTCAGTTTTGTTTCCTCTTCCGTCATCAATGATTCCCAGTTGGTGTTTAATCTTCATGAGCTATGTGGATTGAGTTTGGAATCAACATGTTGAGTTGCAACATCAAGTTGTGGCGTAGGAGTCACAACACCAATCCCGTAGCATGGAGTTGCAACACTGTCAATTTTTAACATGGAGTAACAACACGAGCTACCGAGTAGAGTTGCAACCATCCTTATTCATCCTAAATTAACTTGTACATAATTTGAAATGTTTTTGGGTGATGCATATTGCCCAAAACCAAAGATTCTCATGCATCATACACCCTTGGTAAGAAAAATACGAGCTCTCAACTCATGTGGTTTTTTTTCCAGAGGATGAAGAGTTTTGCAGGTGCCTTAATTCTTCTTTGGAAAGCCACAATGCATCCTTAGATCCTAGATTTTTCAATTTGACCAAATATTATAGATATTCCTTGTTGTGAGTTTTTCTACCAATCCTTATGGCCAAAATTTCTTTCACTTCCTTAGCTCGCTTGACTGGTATTTGTTCCCATCTGTCCATATTACTTTCATCATCACCATTTTCTCCTTCATGGAACTCATACAGATCAACAACATTGAATGTTGGAGATATATCGAACTTGTCTGAAAGTTCCAACTAATAAGCATTATTAGACATTTTCTTCAAGATTTTGCATAGTCCTATCTTTTTATACTCGAGTTTGTTATAAGTACCTCTGGGAAATCGTTCCTTTCTCAAGTGAGACATCACTAACTAACCTTCTTTAAATATTTTCTGTCTTCACTGCAGGTTTGTCCTCTGTTGATACTTTTTATTGCTTTCCTGTAGTTTCTGCTTCACCTTCTCATGCAATTCCTGCATTATGTCTGCAAAATCACTGGCATCAACACTCTTTTTATCTCCTAGATCTGATAAATCAACCAAATATACCACCTCTTTAGGTGGACTTCTATAAACAATTTGGAATGGGTTCTTTCCTGTAGATCTGTTCACTAAATAGTTGTAAGCAAATTCAACTTGTGCCAAAACTGAATCCGACTGGCTAGGATTTTCGCCACTCAAACTTCTCAATAAGTTTCCTAAACTTAGGTTCACCACCTCGGTTTGCCCATCTATCTGTGGATGATAGGATAAACTATATAGAAACTTAGAACCCAACCTTTTCCAAAGTGTCCTCCAAAAGTGACCAAGAAATCTCGTGTCTATGTCTAAAGTAATACTCCTCGGTAGGCCATGTAACCGAACCACTTCTCTTAAAAACTAGCATCACTTGTCTTCTTACATTCTACAAATGTGCCATTTTTGAAAATTGATCTACTTCTACCATCACAGAGTCATACTTCCTCTATGTCATAGGCAGTCCCAAAACAAAATTCATGCTTACATCTTCCCATGGTCTGTTAGGTACCGATAATGGAGTGTAAAGTCCTATATTCATAATTCTACCCTTATCTAATTGACAAACTCTACAACACTCAACAAATTTCCTGTCATCTTTGTTGATGTTGGGCCAAATGTACAATCTTTCACCAATGATGTGTTTTTTTCCATGCCACAATGTCCTCCTAAACCACCATTATACAACTCTTTGATGAGGTTCATTTGTATTGAGCTCTATGGAACACATAATTGTTGGTTCTTAAACACAAATCCTTCTTGAATGTGGTAATCTAAGAATGGTGTTCGGTTCATACTCCATGGTTCTATGCATGCCTTCCAAGCCTCTACAAAATCTTCATCTTCTTCATACAACCCTTTCACACATTCCAAACTTACCACTACAATTGTCCTTCGTCACGGTATTTAGCAATACTTTCCTCTGACTCAATGCATCAGAAACCTTGTTTGATTTCCATGACTCGTGTTTCAAAGAAAACATACAACTTTGTAAAATTTCTACCCATTTAGAATGTTTCTGATTCAATTTACCTTAGTTGTTAATGTACTGCAACACCTTGTGGTTTGTATACAAAAAAAACTCCTTTGGAAGCAAGTAATGTCACCGCTTTTTCAGGTCTTGGATGACAACATAAAATTATTGATCATAAGCAAAGTATTTCTTACTCGTTTCCTTCAAATTTTCACTAAAAAGGGCTATCGGTCTACCTTCTTGGCTCATAACTGCTCCAATTCATGTCCCACTTGCATCACAACCTACTTGAAATACCTTATTGAAATATGGAAGTTCTAATACTGGGTGTTTTTTCACCTTCTTCTTCAAATATTTAAATGACTTTGTTGTTGTTGTTGTCCACTAAAATGTGCCTTTCTTTATGCATTCAGTAAGAGGCACACAAATCTGACTGAAATTTCGAATGAACTTCCTATAGAAACTCGCCAGTCTATGGAAACTCTTCACGTCAAAAGTGCATTTAGGTGTCTGCGAATCCAATATTTCTCTTACCTTCTCGGGATACATATTCAAACCTTCTTTGTAAACCACAAAACCCAAGAATACAAGTTCCTTTTGGAAAAACCCGTGAATCTTTTCACATCCACCACTCACCATTCATTTTCGGTGTCGAAACTGTTGGTACTGCACAAGGACTCGAACTTTCTCGAATTAACCCTCTATGAAGTAACTCATGTACTTGTCTATTTACCTCTACACTCTCTGCTGGAGTCATTTGGTAAGGTGATTTATTTGGCAAACTCGACCTTGGTATTAGATTGATATGGTGTGAGATGCTTCTCAATGGGGGTAATCCTGCTGGTAAATCCTCTGCTACAATTTCCTTGAATTCTTTCAACAACTGTTGAATCTCAGATGATATTAAATTCCTTTTTTCCGTCTCATGAATCCTTTTTGGTATTATATCCAAACAACAACCATTATGTTTCTTCTCTCTTAGGAACTCCTTAGCAGAACATAACATGATTCGACTGTTGCTACCATGGATATTCTTGTTGTTACTGTCGTTCACAACTTCGTTGTTATTGTTGTTCATCCCCTTGTTGATGTTACTGTCCATATTCTTTTATGAAATTGGTACCAACTTATGAACGCTGACCATCCTTGAAAAATTCATATGAATTCTCCCTACCATCATAGAATACCTTTCTGTCAAACATCCATCTCTATCACGTCGCATAAAACTTGTTCGCTGAAACTTCCAATCTAGAAACTCAATAAACATTGTTCAGTCATAGTCCCCTATTGTCCCCTTTTTAACCATGAAACTCGGTATGGATTGGGGTGTGGAATTCCTTTCAACTTCAATTTCCCCATTACTTCAGTGGATACCACATTTTTTGTACTCATGCCATCTATTACTAGATGATAACACTTATCACGAATTTTACATTTAGTCTTGAACATTATCTTTCTTTGTTCAGGTTATGTTGCTTCCTTTGTCTCGCGCTTGAGTAATACGCTTCTCAACATCATGTTTTCTCCCTATTCTTGCTAGAGTACTTCCACATTCCCACTAGTAGATGCTACTTCATCTGCTTGGGTGACTTGTGTCCTAGCTTCGTTTCTTCTTGTTGCGTTCTGTCTCTCTAGACATTCTGATGATTTATGACCCTCTACTCCACAATTATAACATGTAATTACATACTTACCATGACCAAAACCTCTACCTCTTCTTGTATGTTTAATGTTGGTCGCCTCATCCTCCTTCTCATTGTCTTTAGCATCACTTGCTCTACCTTTGCCTTTAGTTCCTTTTCCCTAGAACTTTTGTCATATTCTTCTGTCAATATTTTCCTCTACCTTCAAAGCAACTTGGTAGGCTTTGTCTACATTTTGAAAGTAATGTGTACTCATCTCATATTGAATTTGGTACTTCAGTCCATTTACGTATCTTGCCATTCTCTGATACTCTGGTTATTTCATACCTGGCGTAAGTGACAACTTGAAGAATTCTTCTATATATTCACGCACATATGTCTCTTTTTTCCTGAGATTCTATACTTGTTTGCACAAGTTCTGATGGTTGTCAACATGTAGAAATATCTCTTTGATCTTATTAACCATCTTCTTCCAAGTTTTAATCTTCTTTAATCCATGATCTATTATGTCTTTCTGCAACATATCCCACCAAAGTGAAACATGTCCTTTCAAATTCGTAATGGAAAAACAAACACGATTTGGGTCTTGAACATTCTCATACTCGAAGTATCTTTCGAGCTCACTTATCCAATCTATAAGAGTTTCAACCTTTAAACTACCATCATAGCACAAAACTTCAACCCTCATACTACCTCTGTTACTCAAGAAGGATATCAAGTGCGTTGTTGGGTCACCTTCCTCAAGATTTTGTTCAGCTTCAACCTCTTCTTCAGATTCAGAATATAACTCAACATCTCCATTTCTTCTATTATCCAACTCTTCTGTTATTCTTCTTAATTCTTTGAGTTCCCCATTTCTTGCACCTCCTTGTGTTGTTCATGTTCTTCGCGGCGACATCCTTACAAGTTGTCTTACAACTCTCACTCAGAACAACATTCACATGTCTTATCTCTGGGCATTGCACTCTCACAACCCAGGAACATGAACCTGCATTGATACCACTTGACTCAGCTCACAAACCTGAAGCAATTCTAACACCTACATGACTATGCTCTACTTTCAGAGTGCACAACGAAACTCATATTCAAACACACAACAAACAATTCCTTTACTGTTGTTAAGATTGAAATAGAAGAATTTTTAATTACAACCACAAGAACACAAACATGTTATGAACCCTTGCTTTTATTATTGATTTCTGAATGCCTCTTATTACAATTTTATCGAGCAATACATATTTTCTCACTAGACTAGAACTATTGCACTGCTCTATTCTTTCACATATTGTATCATCTCTTCTCGATCTCGTTCTTGGTGGTTGTCTTAGTCACTTCCAATCAACTTGAGGAAAACCTTCCTTTCTTATGTCTCGAATCAACCCCTACATCTTCCTTTCCCCTTCTTTTTATGTCGTTTATGTTAGTTGATTTGTTTCCTCTTTCATTGGAAAGATGAATAGTCATGCATGTTCACTGCCCAGATGTTTTCCAATTCAGTTTTGTTTCCTCTTCTCTAATCAATGATTCCCACTTGGCGTTTAATCTTCATGAGCTACATGGACTGAGTTTGGAATCAACACGTTGAGTTGCAACATCAAGTTTCCAGCTCAAATCCTGTAGCATGGAGTCACAACACATGAGTTGTTGCAAGTTACAACACCAATCATGTAGCGTAGAGTTGCAACATAGGAGTTGCAACACCAATCCTGTAATGTGGAGTTGCAATGTAGGAGTTGAAGCGAGTTGCAACACCAATCCTATAGCATGGAGTTGCAATGAGTTGCAACACTGTCAATTTTTAACAGGGAGTAACAACACGAGTTACCGAGTAGAGTTGCAACCACCCTTATTCGTCTTAAATTAACTTGTATAGAATTTGAAATGTTTTTGGGTGATGTGGATTGCCTAGAACCAAAGATTCTCTTGCATCACTTGACATGTTACAAAATCATTACCACTTATATACATAGTCGGAATTGTTTCTATCACTTGCCCAATTACTATATTTTGTTGATTGATCCCATAATAGACTTGACCCAAAAAATACTAATATAAAACATAAACTATAAGTTTCATACACTTGTAATCAAGATTACAAATTCTGCCTTAATTTAGTAATCTCACCCACAAAGGACTCAACCATATGGATTTCCCCAACGAGCAATCTTAAACCTTCCTTTAACAAAGTATTATCTAGTTGGTTCATCTCCCTGTAGGCATGACTTATTGTGAAGAAGTCGAATTCAAAAGTTACCTTTTTTATGTGATGGGCCAGGTCCTGTAGCTTCAAGTTATGAACCATATGCCTTCCATGAATCTAGTTAACCACTAGTAAGGAGTCCCCAAAGACTTGGAGAGTTCTTAGACCACAATTATGAGCTTTCTATAAAAGAAACTTGAGTGCCAATAACTTGACCTAATTATTTGTGCCTTTACCACAATTGGCCTTAAAGGTGAAAAAATGATTTTCATATAAGAGTAAAACTCGCCCTAAGCCACATAGACGATTAGGCCTCTGACATGCTCCATCAAAGAAGCCCCAACTGCATATTTTGTCAATAACCAGTTCTCCCACTTGGTCTGGCAGCTTCAGAGAAGGGACCTTTTTACTAAGTTGTAGAGTGCCACTACCTGGGAAAACACCTAAAAGGCATAAACTTCTTTATCAACAAATAATATACTGTTATGGGATAACCACACTCCCAACAAGACAAAAAACAATATTGTGCAAAAGACTTTAATTATGTGCAAATGAACTAGTTTTGAAGGCATGTCAAAAGGTTTTCTCTTTGCCACAAATTTGTTTGATGCATCCACCTACTAATATCATTCTAGACTTGTTGGGCAAAATGACACTACAAATAGATGATGAGTCGATTACTCTGCATTTCTACACAACACACAAAATCTCGGTCCATGGAAATTCCTTTTATGTATGGTTTGTCTTATGAATGCATTTTGATAGGATTGGCATGTGTTTTAATGAGGTACTCAAGCTTGAATTGTACTTTGTGTTTAAAAGGCATATTTTTTGTATTTTTTTACAACAGATAAATTTTGTCACGGGATTGAAATTATAGAAATGTAGAAAGGTTGGGGAGGTTAAAATACATAGAATAAGAACATAGTCCCAATTATCCATATTTATAATTGAACATTTATGTTTCCAACATTTGTAACATTATCAATGCCAATTGGTATCTTGCTTGAACAGAGGGTGAGAAGCAAATGCTCAACCAAATGGAGAGGAACTTTAGCTGCTTAACCAAAGGGTGAGAAAAGAACCACTAGAGCAAAGGGATATGAAAAGTCTTTCTTTCCATTATCATCGACAATAGAAGATACAACAAGTCTCATATCTCATTCAATCCTTTCTCTAAATAGGAATATTCCCTAAATCTTATTCCACCTTTAAAATGCATGCCTTAAACATCAAATGCATTGAAATGTAGGGTTTTGGAACAAGACTTGCAAAACTATCATGACACATCACCTTTTATGCTTACTTGGCATTCCCATGGATTATGAACTCCATTAATTGCTCAAAAATGAAAATTTGATACAAAAATACAATATTTCGAGAATGTTGACAAGCCTCTATAAAATGCAAGCCAAGACATCATAATTGCATGCAAATGAGATTAGATCAAATGTTTTTTTCCAGTGTTGTTGGTTGTTTGGCTATTTTTGTACTAGAAGGTACCCGGTTTGAATCCTCCTAGGTGAGGCACAATATTTTACGTTAACAAGCTCAATATGGATGTCATTCATGAATATGGAGAAGCATCCCTTCGGTTTCCTCATGAGATTTTCCTTAGAAAAAAAAGTTCATGTAAGCGAGATCTAAAAGTTGATTTCTATAATCTCTCGGAATTTATTACAATACATTTTTAGATTTCTCAAATTGCCCTATTATGAAATATAAAGGTACGTCAAAGAGGTACTTTCAAATATATTCTTTGATTTTTATTGCCTTAGAAAAATGCACACAATTTTCACTAGCATGTACACCCTGCCTTGCATAAGCACTCAAATCAAGATCTAAAACTTGTTGATAATTCATGTGATATGTATGACCTTCATGTGGTGTTCTGACTTGAAATCTTGTCATCTATTATAAAAGCTTGCAAATGATTTCAAGGCCTATCTATATATTATGAAATAATATTAATGGGTGGGGTCCCGATTAATAAAATGGGGAAAATGATTATTTCCAAACTTTTCCTTAGCATGGTATACTATTTCAGGTGATGCATCCTTCAATAATGGCACTTCAAAGCAATAGTTTGATGTTATGCAAATGTTTGATGATGGAAAAGGTTTACTTTCATTTGAGTATGGTACATGGAAATATGCAAAAACAAAACATTGGCTTTATGCGTTTCAACATCATGTTAAATGGTGACACTCATAAAAGGTCTTTGCAAAGAAATTTAATCTATGCTTATGATTATATGCATGATGAATACTCAAACCATAGTATTTAAGGATTCAATAGTCTGAATGGTTTATATGGTTTGGGTTTGAAGTACATGAAAATGTAGTCATCACATTTCAAGAGCATGATACCTAGGTTCATGATACCTAGGGTTATTTAGCTCTATTTCACGTTATCAACATGACTATAGCATATAGTAAAGTATGCACACAATGTACCAAGGTTCACTTCATGAATTTGGGTTATTTGGCTCTATTTCAGGTTATCAACATGACTATACCATATACTAAAGTATGCACACAATGTACCAAGGTTCAAAGTCACATGGTTTGCATTTGAAAAGAATTTGGGTTAATATATTTTGGTTTGGCATGGTTTTGATCCATTGAGCTTGGCATATATACATAGCATACGACAATGTGTATTTGTCAATATGTATAAGTCACATTTGAGAAATTGTTTGGGCATTGGCACATGGAATAAGCGACTTGATTTATGGTGCAATGAAGTCTATGGTTGAGGTGGTATGTTATTTATAGTATGCGACCAATGTATAACTTATGATTGGCATTTGGTGATGGTTGGATTATTGAACTTGGTAAACATGACCATATAATAAAAGTTTGTTTTGGCATATGCGCATCACATGTGGTAGGACTTGGGTTTTAATTAGGTTTTGTGTCGAAGCATGGATGTAGTGGATCCTTGTTGGCCATACATTCAATGTGAAGAGACATGAGCATTTATTCCACAGTCCCACATCCATCACCTTACTGGCTTGAAGGTTTTTGGGTCATTTCATTCTTCTTGGCTTGCTAGAAGAGAGCTCGAACTCTGCTTCTTGAAAAATCCCTTGCTCCTAGTAGTTGTTGTAACCGCTCTCAGTCTCCACATTGGTATAAAAATACGTTTTGGCAAGGTGTGTACTCACCAATAACATCTGTTGCAAGTTATTTGTCTTAGTTTTGACTAAATTTTGGCTCTGGTTAGCAGCAAATTGTGTGCATAAAAAATATTTTCTTTCCTTGCTCTGTCATTTCTTGAAGAAAAATGAAGAGAAAATGGTGGTTGCTTGATGAGAATTGGTCAAGCTCTATCTTTCAGTTTCCATACTTTCACTTTTCATTTGCTCTGACTGTTTGAGAAAGTTTAAAAGTGGAGAAATACTTTGAGTTTGCTTCTAGTTTGTGATGCAGGCCTAATCCTCAGACCTGCACTTAGTCAAGGATTCTCCACATGGTTGATCGAAACCATTGACATATCAACAACCTTTGTGTGATTGCTACCAACCCCAACTCTAATTTTAGATAACTTTAAGTTCCAGATCTCCTATTCCTGTAATCACATTTCCATTAGATTCCCAGAATCCCATACTAATTCCTCAGACTTTCAATCATTCATAACTCTACCTTAAATACCTTACCTGTTTGAGTGTTTATTAGAGAGTAAGGGAATAAGTTTACCTTGCTAGAA
>JASDQU010372931.1:78204-89372 GCA_032191745.1 Picea mariana
AGGGGAGATGCGAAAGGCGAGACAGTGAGTGGAGACCAGGTGTCAATGGGATGGTTGTGGAGTGGCCACTTGTCAACCTGAGATAGGGCGCTATATGCTAGTGCGCATATCAGGGCTGTGAAAAGAGGCTTCATTTTTCCCTACTTTTGGGCCCGATGTGTGTCTCTGACTAACACATTGCACCTTCGTAAAACCACGGTTTCTTCCCCAGCCTGCTCTATATTTTTTAACGACCACGCATGATGAGGCCCCAATATGGCCAATGACCGTCGATCTGGAGGGTGGAGATCTCAGCCACCCAGATCTATGCGCCTCTTATCACAACACGCCAAACAGTCACATCAACTCCGACGGACTTAGGATAAGCGCCATTTAGTGGGTTTTTAAACCCATTCTTCGCATTTTGCCACCCAAGGGCCAAATCCAATGGGGAAAATACCCCATACCATAATATGTGATAAAATTAGGCTCCATGGGGGATAGAGTCCTCCCTACGAGGCTCTAAGATCTCTTTTACAGTTCCAGTTGCCTTATGTTGGGCTATGGAGTCAGGCTCAAAAAACACCCTGTTGAGGAATATATGCCAAAAAATAAAATGAAAACAAACTTACAAGGGCTCCAAGGAGCTTATTTATGTACAATCCTAAACTGATTGATTTTTACAAAATGTTAGGTGAAAGCAAACTTCCACCATAGCCATTCAAGTAACTTCTTGAAGGAAAGTTGCTTTACTCTATCGGTGATCACTAGCAGATGATGCAACCGTGATAGTAGAACAATTACATCCTTCATCTTTTATCCAAGGGCTAAAGTTGAGATAAAATAGAGAGGCTCCAGGGCATGAAGGAAATTCCACTCCATGTACTCACGAACAGGCTCATAGAATGAGTGGCAGGTTTTGGAAAATTTGTAACAGGCAGCCTGACCTGCTCCACAACTACTCACACATGGTTGAATATCTTTAATAAGCATAGATGGATGAGGAAATAATACAGGATGACTATCCTCAGATGATGGTTTCTCACTAACAAGCTTTGAACAAGAGATAAACTACCCCTCTTGTTTTTCCTCTAGTTCATCTTCTTGGCTCTCTTAAGGGTCAGATTCATAATCATCATAAACAAGACCCGTGGGAAAGATATTCTCTTCATCTTGTTTCTCAGTGTCTTCAGCATGCCCAAGAGGGTTGATTTCCTCATGATAATCTCCTTTAAGAAAAATAGGATAAGGCAATGTTGTGTGCTCTTGGATATTCTGCATATCCAGCTCAGAATCCGATTCATAGCTGTCATACACAGGTTGGTTGATCCTCTGATTAGCAAACTATGATGTAGGGCTCTATTGCTCTTCATCTGAATAATCTTCAAAGCATGAGACAACAGGCACATCAGGAGCAGGATGTAGGGCCTCTATAGTCATGAGATCTTCAACATCATCCTCAGTAGAGCTGCCAAGAACATCCTCTGAGCTTTCCTCAAAAAGGAAGCAGTCACATTCTGCCTTCAATTCTTCTATCTCTACAGAAAGAGACTTCACCAGCTCCATCAACTCACTCAGAGCATCTCCTTTCTCCTCGCAGCCTTCATCCTCACAACTTGCGTAAGAAGCAACTATGTCTTGAATACAGTCGTTGTATCCCTCACAACAACTATGACAAATTAACTGAGAGGGATAAAAATTATGACAATGAGCGTTGAAAGCTGCATGAAATTCTCCCAGTGAAGAAATGCTAGCAGGGGGTAAAAAATGATACCACTCACGAGCATCCCCTGCTAACGAGAACATGAACATATTCATTAATACATCCTCTTGATGTATCTCCCACTGGTGCATGAGTTCATGAAACTCTCTGAGATGTTGAGCAGGGTTGTCCTCTTTATGCTCTCTAAATATAGGCAAATAATCATTCCATTAATTTGGAGCAGGAACAACATTGGGAAAACCAAGAACAACAAAAAAATTAAAGGGAGCAAACCTTCGAGCCAGGATTCTTTCCATTTCGAACCAGTGGAGTCGCCAATTGATTCTTCAACCATGGAGTCACCAAGTGAATGGTGTGCAGAATGAGTGTGTCTGGTCTTTGGTCACCATCAAAGACCAGATATGATATTTGTGTTCTATGAGGGGATACCAGGTGTAGCCAGAAGCAGCCACACTGAAATAGTGAAGTTGAGACAGTGGAGTTGCCTCAATGGAGCCGTCAGGTGCATAGTTGCAATATTCAATGGTTTTGGTGTCTGATGCACCTTTAGAATCAGAAGCTTTGTCGTTCAACCCAGGGAAAATACTCAATTCATCCTCGACAACGGCGCCAGAAATGTTAGCACCGGAAGACACCTCTGGATTGTAACAAAGGTAAGCCTGATACCCATCAGTGTTGAGGTGGATGTTGGTTTAAATGTGGATGTCGATGGCCAAAACTCAACAACATGAAATATGTTCAACACAGAACTGGACAGGAAATGCACAGGGAAGTGAGGTCCACATTAAATTCAGTCAATAAATTGAGTTAAGGCGAGAGCAGAGGGAAGACTTAGGAGAAAGGGTGAAAGAAACTGCTCTGGGCATCAGGCCTTCTGACAACTCATAGAAGCGAACCCAATCTCAAGAGAATTCTTGAGCTCAAATTTAAACACCGAAATATGTCTACAAGGGAAACAGTTACAAATGCAATATGATCAAACCTCCATCATCCTGCAACTGCAATAGCTCGACTAGATCATCCATGCCCGAGCCATTCAATGTGAGAAGGAAAAGATAACACAAGGAAATGAATAAAATTGACCATTATAATACTATAATCAAACCTCCATTACAACAGTATGGTGATCCTCGACTGGATCATCCATGCCCGAGTGTTTTAAATAGCTTTACAGACAAAAATGAAAAAGAAACGAAGTTGACTTCTATTAACATGAAAGTCTCAAATCTATTACATAACCAGAGAATAGCTTTGGTAGGACAAAATCACAGATTGGGAGCTCTGATCAACCAAAGGCCTTTACAAAATCATAGAACTCCAACCTATATACTCAAAATAATTCACCATCCTTAGCAGAGGCATGCTCGAGCTTCCATGGCACTGCGTCGCTTCAGTCAGACTACTCCTGCAGTTTTAACTGCACACGTTTTCCTCTGCCAAATGCAACCTTGAATTTTCTTCTTCCTTAGTGTCCTGTCCTGTTAGACTATGCATGCAGTCTCTCTGTGCACATGATCTCAGACTATCTGATGACACTCTTCTTCCATAGTCAGACCGTTCTGACTTCCATTCATGGGGGAGACGACGTTTCAACTACCTCCCCCTACTTCAATAACTGCCTTTCTTGGGATAGAGAAGGACCGAGTCAACACTACATCTGTAGGACGCGATGGTCTCTACATTCTGCCATCTGGAGTTGAGTTGGATGCTTGCAGGGGGGGGCTAGGCAATCATGGATGTGTACAAGGATCTAGTGGGACGGTTGTGGCGAATGGCAGGCTACTGGGTGTGCGATGGTCAGGTGGAGGAGACACGGAGGCTAGGAAAAAACAGTGGAGGTGAAACGAGTAGGATTCGAGGAGGTGATGTGGAGTGAGAAGATGCAAGGAGGCAGAGGGGAGGTCGCGAGGTGATAGGTGAGGGACTGGGGACCCGACATAGGTGGAAATGGCATGGAGAGAAGTGGTACAGGTGGTGGGAGATGAGAGGGGAGATGCGAAAGGTGGGACGGTGAGTGGAGGTCGGGTGCCGGCGGGATGGTTGTGGAGAGGCCACTTGTCAACCTGGGATAGGGCGCTATATGCTCATGTGCATATCGGGGCTGTGAAAAGCGGTTTCATTTTTCCTCGCTTTTGAGCTTGATGTGTGTCTCTGACTGACACATTGCACCTCCACAAAACCACGATTCCTTCCCCAGCCCGCTCTATATTTTTTAACAACCGTGCACGATGAGGCCCCGATATGGCCAATAATCATCGATCTAAAGCACGCAGATCTCAGCTGCCTAGATCTACGCACCTCTTATCACAACGCGCCAAACGGTCACATCAACTCCGACGAACTTAGGATAAGCACCATTTAGTGGGTTTTTAACCCCATTCTTCGCATTTCGCCACCCAAGGGCCAAATCTAGTGGGGAAAACACCCCATACCATAATATGTGATAACACCTAGGATATTTGTTTAAAATAGGGGGTTAAATTGCAAATATGTATTGGGAAGGGGGGTACAAAAAAGGATTTTGGGATGGATTTTTCAATATCTAGTGAAATTAGGGGTATTCTTTAATATCCTATGAATGAATGTGTTATTTAGGGACTTGTGCCAGGATTCTAAGAGATGCTAGGTAGGGTTGTTGAAAGCTAGTTTCAATAGTATATTTGTTTTTGGTAAGGCCATMTGAGAGCATTACATAGGATTCATATGTGATCATCTATGGTTTCAAATTGGGTCCTTTAAGTAGTTATTTACAATCTACATGGGATGGAATTWAAATTTTTTAGTTGGGGTAAACATTSTTTTCRATCTTTGRGGAGATATGAACCCCATCTACCCRTTATCAYGGTCCTGCTTCAAAATGAAGAGCTATCAATMTAAGMCAAATAACATATTGTTCCARGGATTGATGCTCACCAGGGTTTGAACCTGGGTCAATTACAWGGAAGCAACCTATCTCAACCTCTAGCGCAGAGCTCGATGGACATCTTCAAGGATTGGAATTGATTTTGTGCAAGTATATTTTATATTTGTATCGTGTTCGACTTATTTTATTATATTATTTTATGTATCTTGTTATTGGCCATTATTGTGCTTCTTTTAGTATTCATTGCTTGATAATGCAACTTTGGCTAATTGTACTATGCTAAGGTGTGGGCTTGTATTGTCAAATTTATAGCTACTGAGAAATTTGATGCAATGTGTTAATTTATGCAAAGATATGATAAATACATCACTACACAAGAAGACCCTTTTGATCCTCTCATAGACCAACTTCCAGTGAAGCCTGTAACATTTGTGGAGGGTACTTCCTACATTGTTGTTATATTTGATGGGTTGTCTATTGTTGGTGCTGCTATGGTTGGTGTTGCTATGGTATATTTGATGGTTCAAGGAAATATTTTTTTATTTCCTTTCACTTTATGACATGACTTAAGCATCTTCACCTTTTAGAATCTACTATGTTTATTTTATATTTTCTTTGAAAAGACTTATTGGTTATTTAGAAAGGGAAATGAGCTCTACTTATCTAAGTGAAGATAAAAATGGTCTATGCACTAGGTTCCTTTGTGTTCATCATAGGAGACATATTAACATGATACTAACATTCCTMTAATGAAATTATACTTTTGATGTCAAGACTAAAAGAGCATTACAYGTAGCCAATGSAGGATGAGAGAATGTTTATTGCACCATCATTCATGAAGTCGAAGTTGAAGAACAAGCTTGAAAACAAATCATAACATWGTTTATGCTAATAATGCACGTKTTATGGAGAGTTTCATGTAACTAAGAAAGATGTATGMTTATTGGTGCTTGTMTCACATGGAAAAAATAACTTTCTATATAATTCAGGGTCATTTTTTTCTTCATTATTTTTCTACAACTCAATTTTGGGAGTCRGTATGTAGCAGGATCCAAGTGATAGACATTCCATGTGATACCCTTAATGGGCTTAAAATGGGTGACAAGACTTTGAMTGTGCACCAAGCTACTGTTAGGCATAGATATACACAATGACATAATAACCCTTACYTAATATACATCTCTTATTTTTCATGCTTAATTACTGCATTCTAACTGAGAATATCTCTTTTTCTAAGGCCTAATCTATGCCCAACATTTATTACAAAGTTAGTGTCCCTTAACTTTTTYATAAGCCAATAAAAATATAAGGGATAAAAGTGACCTCTCTTCCTTGGAATGGGGTCCTTTTGGGTACAAATGGATGATTAGAGAGGAAGTCATGCATGGAATGTGACCTATCAATATTCTTATAATTTTGGAGTTATCGATGGATAGAATTATGTGCATGCCTATTAAGGAACATGCTATGATGAACTTGTCTGAAGGTTCCTTTCATAATTGATGAATTAGTAATAAAGAATCCATAATATAAGTGGTAAAGAAAAAATTAATATCTCCTAAGCTTGGCAGAAGTGGTGGTCAGGATCGACACATATGAACCTTTTCGTGAAATATCATCAAAACTGATAGAGGGATGTGCAAGAATGTACAATGAGAACCCTGACAAAGACAACCCCTGATGCTTGCATCATTGTTTAGAGGATGGAAAAATTATGTTTCCTTTTCCAAATATGTAAAATGAGTATATTATAGTTTAATGGATACATTTTCCCCTTATTATATATATACTTTATCAAAAAAATTGCCAAGACTTTCAAGGTTTTATAATTAAGTGAAAGATTCACCACGATTTTACAAGATTTTATAATTCAATGAAAGATTCACCATGATTTTAGAAGATTATATAATTGACTAAAAAAAATTCCAAAAAATTATATATACATATTATGTTATTGATAAAATAGCCTTCAATTTTTCGTATGTATCATGGGGATTCACCCAATTATTATACACATAAATTTAGGGCAATTCTTAAAATCATCCTTGGTAACAATGACTTGCTCTTGAATCAGTTAAAATAGCAACATGTCGATTAATGATCTTACCTTCCACTTCGATCATACTGGATTGATACTCTGCTTGTCGATATTCTAAGGTTGCATATATCTTTCCCATGTCCTCCATTGTTGTAGCCTCTTGGATGTTGTGCATGGTCTTCACTTTATCTTTTATGTGAGGGAAATCCTTGTATAGGTATTTTCCTTCCACCCCCAACATTGGATTGGTGGTCTTCCTCTTTTCCCCAAGGGATCCTCTTTCTTAGATTCCTCCTTAGCAGATTAATCTTGTTGATTTTTATTAGGGTTTTTTCTATTGAATGGAGGTTTGAACCCCTTCCTCCTATGATCATATTTCTCTTTCTTCTTATCCTTCCAATATTTTTGCATGGATTCTCTGCCCTTGCCTTGCTCATACAGGTACTTAGTCTTCTTGATAGTCTCAGTCAATGGCCCAGGTTCATCATATTGAATCTTCGCTTTATAAAATGAAGGCAGTACACTCAAAAACCTTTGTATTTTCACCTTCTCATCCTTTATAAACCCCACATATTTTAGCAGTCCCAAGAACTTATTTTCATACTCTATCATGGTCATGCTTCCCAACCTTAGTTTAAATAACTCTTGCATCTTCTTGTCATAGAATTTCTTTGAAAGGTACTCCTTCTAAAAATATTTCTTGAACTGCTTCCAAGTGATCCTGCTCTCATTAATGTGCTCAACTTGCTTCAGCTGATCCCACCACATAGAAGCTTTCCCATGTAAATGGTATGTGGAAATTCTTGCTTCTAAGTTTGAGGAGTATTTATGCAATTGAAAATACCTCATGAGTCCAATCAACCATGCTTCGACATCATCTTCCTTTTCTCTTTCACCATCAAAGGATGGTGGCTTAAGTTTCTTCAATCCCCCTTGCAAACTCTCCCATTCATGCCTTCTTCTTTGGTGCCTAACATGAGACACTTATGGACTGCTTATGGAGTCTTCATATGCATATAATTTCATTTTTGAGTAAGGTGGGAAGTGATGTCTATGAGTTCTGCTGGCACTTCTTGAGTGAGCAGCTCTTTTCTAGTTACCCATTCTTTCATGATATCTTTATTCTTCCTCCTGCCTTAAGTCTGATCCTTTCCTTGCTTGCCCATGCAACTGATTTAGGCTTTGCAATACTTGAGCATTATCTAATTTTTCTCTCTCATAAACCTCTCATTGTCTGCTTCGTAAATTTGCACCTATATTTTCAGGCTCTTCACAGTCCCTATTAAGGTTTCTTGTTCCCCTCTGCTCATGTGCCCATTTGACTCTATCTCTACATTAGCAACACTGATATTTTGAGCTTTGGATTCTTTGTCATGACTAAAGGATCCCTCTCCTTCCTCCATTTCTTGAATATTCATCATTATCTTGAATTGATATGGTTATACTCCCTAATTCTACAAAACGTGCAACCAACAAAATATGTTAGGCTAAAATAATGTAACAAGATCCATGAAATTATGTACAATTATGTTCCCATACTATATCGGAATTCTTTCTTTCATGAGTTTGCCCAAATAGTTTCAACACTTAGATTATTTTTCCGTCTATTCGGACTCGTAGACTCACAATAAATCCAACACTTAGTCATTTTTCTAACTTTGTGGACTCGCAGACTCATGGACTCTTAAAAGTCCAACACTTAGCCATTTTTCTATCTTTTCGAACTCGCAGACTTACAGACTTAAGGACTCATAAAAATTCCAACACTTAGGAATTTTTTCTATCTTTTCAGACTCACAGACTCATAACAAGTCCAACACTTAGCCGTTTGTGTAACTTTTAGGACTCACGGACTCACAACAAGTCCAACACTTAGCCGTTTTTCTAACTTTACTAGTAGATCAGATGGTTGAGATTTAACCCCCTATTGACTAGATGATCCTGGCTCATCTAGCAGTTTCAGCGAAATCAACAATCAGTATCTATGCCCTGCATTGAGATGGATGGTCCTTAATTTATTTCGCGACTTCAACACTCTGGGATATTATAACTCTAAGTTGGTCAACTCCCCTGGAGTTATACTTGTCGAAGTGGTCATAAATTGATGATGACCACTTACCATCAGTTAACACCTCTACTTCCATTATCCTTCCACCATCTTAATCCAACAGTTATGACTTAACGATATGGACAGTCCTTATTCATTTCGAGAGTTTAGCATTTTGTGGCTTTTCCTAGTCTCCAATAATTGACGAAGTGGCAAAGTTCTGAAGTCCAAAAACTTTGCTATCCTTGTACTCCTGATTTGACAGCTCGCATTACTCCCAAATTCCTTCCTCGATCTAACAGTTGGCAAGATTTCGCAACTTTATCCTTCGACATTTCTAGGACTCAAACTTCTTTACATCTAGAGGGTCAATGCTAGATGACCACGATCAACGATGGATATTTCATCGGAAATTTCTATCAAATTAGATGGTTGGTGGGATTTTGAAACTTTGGTCTTCGGGATTTCATGCTTCTTCCCTATTTCCAATAATCACCGAGGTGGCGAAGTTTCAGAGTTTTCTATCTCCTACATGGCTTCAATCAATGGCTGACGATCATTCAGTTCGATCTGACGGTTGGGAATTAATATCTCCCAGCCTCTCGCTTCACCTTTATATGATGGTCCTTGTTTACCTGACTTTTGATCTAACAATCTAGAGCTTCCTTCATTCAACGGTTGTGATTTCTCCCAAAATTCAAAAGGGAATGATCACGATTCCACGATCCTTTACAAAGGATCTTTGTATGCATGACACTCTGGCGTCCACACGATTTCTGCAATGTTATTTCTCCTGAGCTTTTCTTTCTCAAAGACATAAAATTTCATAATGACAATACCATGTCCAATAGTTTCGGCCCATACCAGCACGGCGTTTCAACCCGAAGCTCTGATACCAATCTGTAATGTACCCGGTCACCCTCGGTCGGTCACGCTACCTCAATAACTCTGCTCGAAACTAAAATTTGAATTATGATGCCCTTTAATTATTAAAGAAGCATGAAAGAAACATGATAACAATATATGCAATAATAAATATTCATGCTACAATGTAGGCATGCACCTTACAAACATGAATCTCAAAGACAATAAGTCATACATAATGGAATTAAATATACAACAGAGAAACACATGATAGAGATCACTTATCTTAGGCAAAATGGTTCACCAACTGGATGCATACCATGGACGTTCCACCCAACCGTAGACTGTGGTGTTCCAAGTCTCAACAGTAATGTCACCCTCGAGCCAAGGCTATGAATCCAAAAGGATGGTTCCATGGTGTCACTCAATTTCCCAAGCCAACCAACACTCAAGCTCTCACAGGCTTCTCAACACACACAACAATCCAAGTACACCATCTCTCTTATATCCAGCCTGCACAACCCAAGAGAATGGACCCCCTTCTCTGCCACATAATCCCTCAGGTTGTCCACCTCCTTCCAGGGATCCAGTGCATCTGGTTAAGAATCTCCCTGTTGGGACTCTTAGGATTCGCAGTTGTGAGCACAAATTAACAGATTCAAATGAATCTTAGACATGCAGGCATTAATTCATGGTTGGAATGCACCAACAATCATTATAGCCTACAAAAAAATGGCTCCTCTCCAACAATTCGTTTTTCCTTCCCAAGTCAAGATCCAAATGAATGAGGAATGATGAACGTGTGAAAGAGTGAATGGAGTGAGAGAACATAATGAAAGGTGTGAACCATGTACAATGAGTGAGAAAGAACAAAGTGAGCAAAGAAGAAGAACCAGAACCCCCAAACATCCCACAAGATGGGTTTAAATATTTACTTGAAATCAAGAACCACATGGCCTTCCCCAAGAAGCTCATGTAACCACTTCCCTCCATTAAACAATTATGGGTAAATAAAATATGATAAAATGATTTAGCCCCTCAAGACCCCTCCCTTGTGGAATCATAGCCCCCTATAACTCTTGTCCCTGTCTATCTTGCAACCAATGATGCATTTTATTATTAATAATGATCAAAACATTACATTTCCTAGGCATGATAGCCTATTTTTAATTGTTTGGGCACTCTAGCCTTTCATAAATTAACAAAATACATTATTTAATATGGGGCTCAAAACCGGGGTATTACATTATTAATTATGGAGCATATTATTATATGGCTAAGGATCAAACATTTTTTTCGCTCTTAATGAATGTAACACCAAACAAATATTTGTTGATGATGATAGATCTCTAAGTGTTGTAGGGTTTGGAATAGTTTAGTTAGATGATGGTCATTTCAATGATGCATTATGTGTTCCAAGTCTTTCCTACAACCTTATATCAGTGTATTAGTTCACTCATCCAGGTGAAGGTAAAACAATAGGGTTTTAACCTCACCAAGTTGTAATCAATGATTTAAAAAAAAACTAAGCATGTTCTAGCAACAAGAATTGTTGATGATATTACCAGGTTGTACAAATTTGAGAACTTTGGGTTACCATATTTTTCATCAATTTTTATAAATCATAGAAATGACTTGAGCAAACTTTGACATG
>JASDQU010372932.1:57199-75489 GCA_032191745.1 Picea mariana
ATACACAAGCATCCATTCTATCAAATCAAACGTTAGGTAAACACTTCTATTCAGAACTATTTACAAGCACATAAAACTGAACATGCGATTATGGCATTAACTTCAAATAACACTTATCAAAAATAACACCAGAAGTGATGCAACTACTGAGAGGGGTGCTCGTTTCCACCCAACCGTAGACTCAACGACTCCCAATGGATTTACCACTAGCCACCCCCGATTTGAGACCACGATGTTGCGAGACCGCGTCTCGATTTTCCAGTGACTGAGAACGAGGGTTACTCTCCCCCTTCTCTGTTATCACTCACTTTGCATATCTCCAGAGTTCTTCCTCCTTCCCTCGCATCTGCCCCCTCCGCACTTCTTCCTCACACATTTTCCTCTTGCGAGGTTGCGTGTGGAGCGATTTACCTCGCGGTGGTCAGGCCCAAGGCTCCTACGGATGGGCGATTCTCTTCCCCCATCCCTCATTAATTCCTGAGGAGCCATCTACCTACCAACCTGCGAGTAATTTATTTCGAGCTAGCGAGCCGCTCTTGGTTCTCTGAGCCAGTGAAGTCCAAATACGGTATTGGTTTCGGTGGAAGTTAACGCCACCTTTCTAGGTGCCTTCCACCACCTTTCTTCAGCCATCGTGGTCTCTTTTTTAGCATATCCCCTCTCAGCAGTCCTGCAATATATATATTCATAATATTATTCACATTCATCAACCTTTTTCACAAGGTCCATTTACAACACACATTCACATTTTTGAGTTTGCCACAGTTCTTGGCCAGTATAGCTATTTTTACAAACTGGGGGAAACAAGGTGTTACATCTGCACTGTCAGTTCAAGCACCCCATCGATCTGACCCCCGACGCACCGTTGCCCAATGGGCCAGTATACTATCACTCTCTGTTAGAGAATGAGGAGATCAACTGACAGATCCAACAACTGCTCCACAAGGGGCACATATGTGCCATCTCATCACCTTGTGGGAGCCCAATCATGCTAGTACAGAAGAAATATGGAACCTAGAGACTCTGAATTGATTACCAGGCCCTGAATAAAATCATAGTCAAAAATCAATACCCGATTCCCCGAATCGATGACCTCCTTGATCATCGTACGTGAGCCAAATACTTCAGTAAGATTGATCTGAAGTCTAGCTACCACCAGGTCCTAATAAAAAGAAAGATGTATGGAAGACCAACTTTAATTCAAAGAAAGGTCTTTTTGAATGGTTGGTCATGCCCTTTGGTTTGACAAATGCTCTAGCCACTTTCATGAGGATGATGGACGATATCCTGTGACCATTCACCAATACTTTTGTAGTGGTGTATCTGGATGACATCCTCATTTACAAAAAGACTTGGGAAGAACACTTGCAGCATATTCAGCAGGTGTTGCACACCCTGCGGCAGCACCAACTCTACACCAACTTGGAAAAATGCTCCTTCAGCATGGAAAAGGTTCATTACCTAGGCTACATTGTTGATCAAAATGGCGTACATGTCGATCTAGCCAAAATCCAAGTTGTTTGTGACTGGCCATCCCTAACCACACTCACTGAGCTTCGAAGCTTCTTGGGCCTTGCTAATTTCTACCATAGGTTTGTGTTGGGATTCTCCCATATTGCATGGTCCCTTAGCCAAGTAACCAAGGGTGGTGATAAGAAAAAATTTGTGTGGAGGCGATCCAAACAACAAGCGTTCGATGATATGAAGAAACGCTTGTGCTCAACCCTATTACTTTCACCACCAGACCTGCAACATCCCTTTGAGATCAAGACAGATGTTTCAGACTATGTTGTGGGCGTCTTTCTCATTCAGCATGGCCACCCCGTGGCCTATCATAGTGAGACACTATTAGATGTTGTCTGTAAGTACCCTACTTATGACAAAGAAATGTACTCCATTATGCAAGCCTGTCATATGAAAATCATCGATAATGATCATCCATAATGATCATAAGCCACTGCAGTTCATGTAGACACAAGGAAACATGCAGAATGAATGCCATCAAAAGTGGTCCACGTACTTGCATCAATTCCACCTCAACATCAAGTATAAAACGGGAAGCACTAACTTCGTCACTGATTTCCTCAACAGACCGTCGGTCATGACACTCACCATAGTGCTAGATTCTTGCAGCCATGAGACCTCTAGATGGCCCCAACTCTATGAGATAGACCCAAACTTCTCCACCACCTACCCAATGTTGGGCGCATACGCAGTTGTCGCTAATTTCCATCTTCAAGAAGGGTTGATGTGTTGTCTGGGCCATATATGCGTTCCACCAAGCGAGAGAGTGAAGTTGATCTGGGAAGCCCACTACATTCAGGTGGAAGGACACTTCGACGTCGAAAAGACAGTGGCAATGTTGCAGAAACATTTATACTGGCGGAAACTTCGACAGGATGTCAGCAAGTATATCAGGTCCTGCATTGCCTATGTGATTTCCAAACTGGCCACTAAAAAACATGGCATGTACACCCCTCTTCCTACTCCTGACAGGTCATGGTAATCCATCTCAATGGACTACATGTCGGGCCTCCCGTCCACCAAGTGGGGCAATGACTGTGTTTTTGTGGTTTTGGATCACTTTTCTAAGATGACGATTATGGACGCCTACTAGAAGAGCATCACAACAGAGGCCACTGCCAAGCTCTTATTTGAATGATTCTGGATACATTTTTGAATCCCACAAACCATTTTCTCATATCAGTATAGTCAATTTCTTAGCACATTATGGTCAAGCCTCTGGTCACTATTGGACACCAAGCTCACCAAATCCATGGCCTTCCACCCCTAGACAGATGGCAAAACCAAGGTCGTAAATCGAATGATCATGCATATCCTATGCATGTATAATTCCAAGAACCCTCGCACATGGGATGAGATTCTCCCCTATGTTCAACACAGCTACAACCGAGCCCTGCATAGCTCAATTGGCCACAACCCCTTTCAGGTGGGGTTGGGATTCCAACCATTGGGTCCCATAGATGTTTCACTACCCCTTGCAGTCACCTCGGTCGAATCATCTCCTACTGCAGTTGAAGTTGACAAAGCCACCTGGTTCATTTAGTGGATCCAGAACATCCACCAACAGGTTTAGGATATCCTACATAAGTTCAATGACAAGTACAAGAAGCACCATGATCAACATCGGGTGCCACATAAGTTTCAGGTGCGCGACAAAGTTTGGTTGCACTTGTAGAAAGAGCGCCTTACAAGACTCCATTGGAAGATTCACCCACTCCGATATGGGTCATACACCATCACTAAGGCTGTGGGTGATAATTATTTCGAGCTCAACATTCCTCCTTTCCTTGGATTGCACCCAGTGTTCAATGTGGATATCCTTCGACCGTATTTCCCACCATTATTGGACACCTCAGAGATATCAGAACAAATGACACCAACAGAGCTCAACCCCGACTGCATACAAAAGGAATCTAGTGATCAGATTGTGGAAAAATAGATCAATGCCATTCGCCAGCAAAGGATCCATCTTTATCGAGTTGTCAAAGCAAGGCAGCTCCTGCACCAAGACAAGTGACTCACTCGGGGCCAAATTCAGCAGAAATTTCCTCATCTGATGGGGGAACTCAATTCAATGGAGACCATTGCTTCCTAAGGGGGGAGGATTGATCCAGATGGATGTTGATGGCCTCCCACCTGTTCCAACTAGCTCATTTTGGCGGTTTTCCAGTTTGGCATTTTTTTCCCTAGTTTTCGGGTCCCTGACTTGCGGGGCCGTTTTGAGGCCCTTAACAACGTTTTTTAGGGATCACCACAGTTGAAATGACCTTTGATGGATATGAAAAAAATGTGTATTCCTCAGATAAATGTTTCCAACGGGCTATCCTGTGCCTAAAACGAAGATCATATGAAAAAGTTATGACCCCAGGAAGTTGATGTACTAACTTACCCAAACGGTGCCCACACAACTTTTGGCGCTTCATCTCCTAGGGTTAGGTTTTTTGGATGTCTAGGGTTTTTGACATTCCTTCTTATTATAAAAAAATTCCTTCAAAGCCTCATTGTAATGATATTCTTTCGAATGAGTGCAACCATCACATCTCTTCTCAGAGATAAGACAGTACCATTCTAGCAAGCTTGTTTCCGCTGCATTTTACAGTTTCAACTTATCTCCTTATTGAATAGAAACTAGTTTTATTGTATATCTATTATTCTCTGTTAAGCATATTTTGATAATAATCTGTATTCATTTCGTTCTGCAAATATATTTCGTATCAATATCATCATGGGGTTTGATCCATGTAATATCTTAGTGAACATGGAGATGATCATTTTGGAATCCCCTTCAACAATGAGTTGTCTGAGCCCCATCTAAGAGGCCAATTGAACCCCTCAAAGAAGGCCCCATAATTATGTGGAATTATTATTGTTGAATCCCATACTTCATGCCATTATATGATTGAGTTTTCCATTGTTATCTCGGAGAACCACACCAAATCATGTTTCTCCTAGATTTCCTTTAGAGGCCCCGTCAAAATTCATTTTGTGGAATCCCATCGATGGCCATTGCCAAAAGGTTGAGTTGTGCGTGGGAATAGGGTGAGAGATAGGATTGATCTTAACTTGATTCATATTTAAGTGCCATTTGGAAAGGATGACACATCCATTGGGATCACAAGAAATATCATTTCCTGACAATTGTTGGGGTATGATGGTTTCCTAAGTGCTTTCATATATTTTGGACCAGACATAAGATTCTTGAGATTTCTTGGAGTGAAAAATCCTTCTATTCCTTTCCTTCCAATTTTTATACACTACAAAACCAAGGATAAATTGCCAAATTCTATTGAGTATTGGATTTTTCTATGTTGAGGGCCTCCAGTTCTCAATAGAGAAAATTATACTATCACTCTGCCTGTCAGTTTCTCTCATTGTTTGAGAAACAAGATCCCATATGATTGAACTATAAGAGCATTGAATATGGAGGTGTTCCATGGAATTTTATTGCTGAGAACACATAGGGCAAGAAGAGTGTCCAACGAATCCTCATTTTTTAAGTTTATCCCAAGTTAAAATGTGATTCTATATGAGAAGCTAGAGGAAAATGGAGACCTTCTGCCAAAGTCTTGATTCCCAGATGATGCGTCAAATATTTTCCTTGGGCTGGAGGTGAAACTATGCATTGAAACCATAGGCTTCTTTGATGGTTAAAGTACCAAGAGAAGAGTGTCCCCAATGAAGGATGTTCGGTCTGGTTTTAATATGAATTTTCCTTAAGGTGTCTTCATCCTGCTAAGACGTTATGTTGCAATTTAGTGGTAGATTAAGGTCTCTATGAATTACTTTCCATTCTTTCCAATGAGAGGGAGGATTCGAGGTTTTCCATAAGTCCTCTACTCTCATGTTGTCATTGTTTTTCATTTGGGTATGAATTTTTTGTATGTTTTCTTGACATAGTAGAGGAGGCATTTGTTTCCATGAATCCAACCAGAATAAGGCTTTTTAACCATCCCTTAGTTCCTAAAAAGCATGTTCCTGGATGAAAGTGTGATATTTCCAAGCAACGTTTCAGATAAGATAACCATGTAGCTTCTTGTTCAACCTAATGAGTTTGAACTCCTCAATGTGAGGGGCATGTTTCAGCTTCCAAAGTCGAGCCCATAAGTATTTTTTATGCTTTAGCTAGTGCCACCAAATTTTGGCACCCATTATTATGTTTAGCAAACAAGGGTCTTGAAGCCCAAGCCCTCCTTTGAAATTTGGTTTGTAGAGATTGTCCTAGCTAACCAAGTCCCTAGTGCAAAAGGATTCATCATTATAGACTTCAAACTACCAAAAGACATAGATCATATCCTTAAATATGGGACATGGTTCTAGGGAAATGGAATGATGTGCATGATGCCTTGGTACTTGACCTATGAACCTGTCATGGATACTCTTTCCTTAACCCCTATCTATGTGAGAATCCTACACCTACCTCTCTATTTTTAGCAATTTGATTCACTACAAGCCATTGGAAAGTTTCACTTTAGAGGCATAGGTGTAAGGTCTTTGTCTTAGATGGGCGCACATACCCTCACCCAAGTTCTCAAGGAGACAAAAATTGGGGTTGCTTCAACACCCAAGTATTGCATGATTTGGACAAGTGGGTTCATTGGGAATGAAAACACCCCAAATGGATTTCCTAAGTATGAAACGACCAAGGTTGAGGTGTGTCGGTCCCAAGGGGAACGACAGTTGACAAGTGCATGGGATCGTTTGGGCGACTGGATACGCGAAGGGGAGAGACGATTCATTTCAACACATGGGTTCACAAAGGGGTGTGACATCACTTAAGGATGCAACAGTTCACGATGGTGAACTTTGGAATCCCTATAAGAGAATAAGGGAGAAAAACCAAAGAAAGAAGATTTGGAAGACAAGAGAGTAAGAGATCAGCTCTACAATTCTGAGGAAAACTTAGATGAAGAGGGGTGAGATCTCTTAAGGAACCAAGTCACTCCACATGGGAGGACTTGTTCTTCACTTAGGTGAATCAGTGGATAGAGCCGGGGTGACCTTAGTTTTGGTTGATTTTTGGGGAAGTCTTATTGCAGGACTGAGTAGGCATGCTAAGAGACAAAACCACAAACCTGTGTGGAGGATTATGGTAGAGAAGAGATGATAAGTCTACAATTGATGGAATGTGAACTAGGTGGGTATCATTGGCCACCCACCTATTCCACTGGCTCAAAGACCAATTTCCATTTTGGTAGTTTTTTTAATTTCTCAGGTCCTAAAATTTCACGGTCATTTTGAGGCCCTAAACAACATGTTTTGGGCCCACCACAGTCACACTGTAGGATTTAGCCAGAGTGTGATGAATTATTTATATTCCTCAGAAATGTGTTTCCAATGAGCTATCATGCACCTAAAACAGAGATCGTATGCAAAAGTTACGACCTTGAGAAGTTGATGTACCAACTTACCCATCGGGGACCACATGAATTTTGGTGCTTCATCTCCTAGGGTTAGGTTATTTTATGTTTAGGGTTTTCTCATTTATGAATTATGTTAAAAAGGCATTTGGATCCTCATTGTAACCAACTTCTTGTGAATGAGTATAACCAACACATCTCTTCTCAGAGATAAGATACAACCATTCTAGCTAGCTTGTGTGCTTTTACATTTTACAGTATTTTGTATTTCAGACAGTCATTAACAGAATCAAAGATTTACTATATTATTGTGTTCCTTGCCATATCTTTGTGTAATTATTTGTTCTATATTTTCCTTCATATTGTTCCTAAAATAATCTAGATCAGTGGTATTAGAGTGGTCTTCTCCTTGTCATCCACAGTGCATGTCCCTGACGAGGTCAGGGTATAGAGAGTTTTTGTCTTGAGCTTGTATCTATTCAGGAAAACCGCTCTCGCACGCCCAACTGAGCTTCCATGGCAGAAGAAAATAAGAATGATGGGATGGGATATCATTTCAAACTGTTTCTCAAGGAATCCCTCATGCAACAGAGGAACGATATGATAGATAATTTCGCCCAGATCCTTTGATGGTTGTTGACAACAACTAAGGCACCTTCAACCATCAGTCACTTCGGAGGTGCAACACCCTTCAAGGTACAAGTTAAATTTGATATTCCTTTATTTGAAGTCTATATAGATGTCGACGCTTTGGAAAAATGGTTCAACTGCTAGAGGTTTATTTCCCTTTCCACAATTTTTCCAACAACAAAAAGATCACCTTCACGCTCCTTAAGGACCTTACCCATATCATAGATTGGTGGGAGGCTTACTGTGAGAAACATGTCGAGAGTGAGTCTAGAAATTTTGGGTTAAGACCCACTTGGGTGGATTTTTTTGATGCCCTCAGGGAACAACATTACCCTGTTGGAAGTTATGATGACCAATACGCAAGATGGGCCACATTGTTCCAAGAGAGGGGCCAAATGGTACCGGAGTTCAAAAATACTTTCCATACCTTGTGCACCAAGATGGGTATCAAATAATTTTAGCAGAATATGTCCTAAAATGCATCCATATAAAGATGGGGCTCTGCACAGATGCATCCAAACCAAAATGGAATTTATGTACATCTTGTCATTGGGAGCTGCATATCAATATGTTGTCAAAATTGAGGAGAAATTGAAGCAGTGGAACAAGCGGGAGTTCGGGTCTGCAAATACGCAACATCCAAAGTATGGTAAGGGTGGAAATAAATCCTAGGATAAAGGACAGAGCAAGGATGTCCAACTACATGATAACCATCCCAAGCCACCAACAAAGAAGGATAATTGGAAGTCGAAGAAGGACACTAGAAAATGGTGCAAGTTCCCTAAAATATCTTGGCACAATACTGATGAATATCACTCCAAACAGTCATTGCTAGCTGATATGAAATCCCCAGGGTCATATGCTGACTCAGACTATGGTTCTGAGCGATAAAATGGAAGACGGATCATTGATGCAAAACCTAGTGTCACCATCGCTACCATAAAAGTCTATCCAAAGGAACCGGAGGAGACTATGAAGGGGAGCATCTTTTTCACTCATAGATGTGGGTGAAGGGAAACCCACTCCATTTCATTGTTGACAGTGGTATCCAGAAGAACTTGATCTCAATAGAGGTTTTCAAGAGGTTGAACTTGACAATGACACAACATCCTCATAAAATATATTATCATCGATGGTTTTCTATTTCCAGTTAAGGAATTAGGTTTATTGACTAATATGGGTTATTGGATTAGGGTTTTGGATGCTATGGGATCCTATATGTATTTTTTATTGTAAACAATGTATGGTGTGAATTAATATAGAATATGTCGGTTTTCCTAGTTTGGGTTTCCTGGGGAAAAATCTATGTGTAATATGTGTATTTTCCATTGTATATTTTTTGTTCTTTTATTGAAAATATGTTTGCAGTAAATAATTGTACGAGGTTAAAATATTCATTTGGTATCAGAGCAATTATTGGCTTCAGGGGAATGCCTTTGTGGTCAGGGTTTTGGCTCAGGACTTTGATAAGCCTTGTTACAGTGGGATATTTTTGGTATTGATTCTTTAAGTTAAAATAAATGGTGAGCAGTTCAAAAATAGAGATCGAGAAATTTAATGGGAAATGTTTTGAGTTGTGGAAGAAGAATATGGAAGATGTGTTGGTAGATAGAGATTAGTGGATCATGGTGGATCCAGGTACTGCACCTACATGAACTTCAACAGATGATTAGAAAGAGTTGGATTGGAAGGCGAAGAGCACAATCCGATTGTGTCTCTTAGATTCAGTATTACTGAATGTGCTAGGGGAAGCTACATCCAAGGATTTATGGGATAAGTTGGGGAACTTGCATTCATCCAATTCCCTGGTAAATAAATTTTTCCCGAGGAAGAAGATGTATAACCTGAGGATGAGAGATGGAGACTCAGTGACAAAGAATATGAATGCCTTCAATATTGTGGTAATTCATTTATTATCTATTGAGATTAAAATTTCATATGAAGATAGGTGTATCCGTTTACTGTGCTCTTTACCAGACTTGTGGGATAGTCTGGTTGTGGCCATAGGTAGTAATACAACTACCTTGAGTTTTGATGATGCGGTATCATCCTTGTTGTTAGAGGAGATGAGATGGAATACCATGGAAGGACAGAGCACATATGCATTATTTGCAAGAGGACACTCCCAGGAAATAAATATCTAAGTCCTCAAGTGTAATATATAAATCTAAGGGTAGATCTAAATCTCCCAGAAAGTTTGTAAAGGTAGGTTGGAGATGTGGAAAAGAAGGGCACTTCAGGAAGAAATGTAAATCCAAAAACATTGAGAGATTGAAGGGATTTGAAGGTTCTCCCTCTACATAAGAAAATAACTCCAAGGAAGAAGGAGGGGATGTGTACTTGGCTTCTTGAATCACACATATAGATCATGAGGCATGGTTGGTTGAATCATGTGCATCCATTCATATGACTCCCCACAGGGAGTGGTTCTATGAATATGAAAGGTATGATGGATGAAATTTTTTCCTATATGATGAATCAACAAACAAAATCCTAGGACAAGGAAGAGTGTTGGGCACATGCCTATTTTGAGAAGAAGGTCTATTTTGGGTGCAAGCCTATGTTTGGGAGAAAGATCTATTTTGGGGAAAGACCTATTTGTGGAAAGAAAGACCTAATTTTGGAGTGCACGTAACAAGTGGAAAGAAAAAAACATGCAGGAGGAAAATCAATGTGGACGCAGGAAGACAAGCCCAACCATGATAGGGCTAGGGTTTTTGACAATATTGTAATGGATATAAGACAATAGAGTAGTATAAATAAAGACCTAGGAGGTCTAGATCGAGAGAGTTGATTATTATGAGTTTGTGAATTATTGATTATTATGAAGTTAATGTCATTGTGGTTGAGTAGAATAAGCTAGTCTTTGTGGGTTAGTTCACAATATGAGGATCCTGGTGTGATCCAGTCAGCCTCACAGAGGGTTCTTACCCTCAATTTTGATTGAATTACTAAAGATGCAATGTGTGCAATGCAAGATTTTGCAGTAGAATAAATAAAAGAGCAAAGAAGCCAGATCTTTTTGGGTGTATCCCCGAGAGGTGGTGAACCATGGTAAACCTTGTGTTCTATGTGATTTTTAATGAATGATTTACTTTATGTTGATCATTTGCTTAAGAATGAATGGTTAAAGTAGTTATATCAGCATGCATGCATAGGTTTAAAGATGAATAAATCATAGAATTACATTAATGATAAAGAAATATAATGCATAAGGAAGAAAGAACCCTACCACAATCCCCACTCATTCCTAGACTGCAAACACCCGAGTATTGCAGTCCCCCATAAAATCTATCTCGGGTGAGACTGCGTTATGCACCCTATGTGTGGCATTTCCTTCTTGTTTACCAGGAGGGCTGATAGTTCAAAGGGTTTTGTTGGAAACCTGGTTAATATTAGAACCTAGGGCAGTCCAAGAAGAAGGTAAGAAGCCAACAAATGGTTGAAAAGAGGTTGAGATATGGATAGGGAGATGGATAAAGGAAAGAAGAAGGAGGCCATTGACCCAATCATGATGGAAGAGGACCAGATAAAGAAGATAAATGAAAAATATGGAAAGACGTGCAGTGGAATACCCTACCAATATAAAATGAATAACAAGAATAGATCCATAACCGATAGAGAGGGCTTGGCGAGCGATGAAGAAGAGGTAGAGGATCTATGGGTGTGGAGAATATTGAGGAAATATTGCATGCAACATATGAAAGTAAAACAGGAGGTCCAGGGTCAGGAACATAAGGAAATGCTCTAATGCAGATCACCGTCAGTGTGGAACCTACAACCACATGTGTGACTAATACACCAGAAAGAACACAAATGTTTAGACAACCAAATTTTAGTGGAAGAAGAACAACAGGACATGGATCCAATCAAGGAAAATCAACTAGAGGAGCAAGTTCAGGAAGTAACAGTCAATTATATACATCACATGAATGTAGTATTTCAACACAGTTCAAAATGGAAAAACATGATCCCATGATCAGATTACTAGAATTTCGGGGAGAGGCATCAAAGGACCCTGAAAATCACTTATTCATAAGTGAGAATATATGGGAAGCAAAGCATATCATAGATGAGGATAAAAAACTCTCACAATTATCTATCACACTAAGGGACTGTGCATTGGACTGGTACATGATCCTCTATGTAAATAGTCCACAAGGAGTACCAAATACTATCGCAGATGTGAAAAAACTACTAGTAAACAAATTTCAGAAGCCCATCTCAGAAGATCAGTACATGAATTAAATGATTGAAATCAGGCAGAAACCAGGAGATTCTATTTGGGATACTGATAACAGGTTCAAACGTCTGAAAGGTAAGTTGAAATATGCAATTACTTACATGCAACATAGGCACTTATTTGTGAATTCATTGTTACCACACTTGAAGTATCCTTTAAGACATTAGAAGTTCCAAACTCAGGAAGAGGCTCTGCAGGAAGCCCTGCAACTGGAAGAGAACCAGTATCAGTAGATAGATCCAACAATAGAGGAGTTAAAGGAGGATTTGGAGAATCTAACATTTCAACTTAACTAGAATAAAGGAAAGGAGAAAAGAGAAGTTGTGCCAACACCATAAGAACGAATGTCCAACTTTTGCGCAGTTTGTGGAAAAAGGGGTGCCAAACCCCTTGCCAACAGGAGTAACATGGTGCGAGATTTGTAAGACGCATGGGAATAATCCATATCATTTTCCAATGATGCAAAAGTATAAGACAGTACACAAAATTTCATATTTCATTTTTTGCAAATTAGTGGGTCATGATGATAAGGATTGTAGAACGATGGAGATGATGAGAGAAATAACTTCAAATACTTATAGGGTGCAAGCATAAATGATGACATAAAAAGTTGCACCTCAGTTCATCCAGGTACCACCACCATACAAAAATTCACAAGAATAGTACAACAATGCGCAACTATAGTACAATAATGCACATCCACAGTATAACCCCACATAGTATAACCAGGTACCCTAGTACAATGCACGGCGAGGAGATCGAGGTGGATACAGAGGTGGAAGAGAAGGCAGATGAGGATTTGGACGAGGAAGAGGACTAGTAGTGTGCCACAACTGCCAACAACTAGGACATTATACAAGGGATTGTCCACTTCTACCAGCGACATGTATGTACTTTCGCACAACAGACCATGACATAGAAGACTTCCCAAGACTCTTGGGAAAGATCTAGGAAAAAAGGAACCAAAACAACCATAATTTTCAGTGGATTTCTACATAATCCAGGGATGATGTGATAAACATAAATATAGTCACTCGAGGAGGATCCAAGATAGGAACTGATGCAACAAAACAAGATCCATCTCAACACCAATGAGTTAATAATAATATTGAGCCAAAAGCAGTTCAATGCACGGAAAGAAAAGGAAACAATTAAGGAGGCAAGACAAGATTTTCTCAAGAATAATTTTGTTTCTACATCAGTCGCATAACAAACTCAGAATCCACCAATGTACAAGATTCCATCCTCAATGGACCATACTAGTGAAGGACAACCTTTAGAGCAAGTAAGTGCCATAAACACGTTTTTGCAATCCTGTGTTAAGTTATTGAATGATCCATCATCTGTTAAAGTCTTATAAAATCTTCTAGAAAGATGCAACATAGAGGTAGAAGGGAATTTAGAGCAGAAAACAATCAATCATCTCCATACAAGAAGAAGGACATGCAGAAAATTCAAACTGAATGCCAACATTGGGGATTTCAACATGGGAGATATTATACTGGATTTAGGATCTGATGTAAGTGTCTTACCTTTGAATACATGGAAGTGTATGGGAGAAACCACATTAGGATATTCAGTTGCCCAATTGAAACTAGCAAATCAACACAAATTGTTACCAATTGGAAGGCTTAAAGGTGTGACAATAGATTTGGATGGAGTGCACACTATGGAAGATTTTGAAGTGATAGAGATAGTATATGGCACAACACCTTACTCATAATTACTTGGATTGGATTGGGAATTTGATAACCAGGCTATAATCAACCTAAAGACAATAAAAATGAATTTTGAATTAGGAGAATATAGAGTCATTGCACCATTGGATCCTTTAGAAGGAGAAAGGTTTGTAGAAGCCACTTGCTTGGATCTGGAGGAAATAAACCAATTGTATAGAACCACTGCACAAGAATAGGATTATTTTAACCCAAATGTAGATGGAGTACTCAACTGGAGAAGCATTACATCATGTGCTTTCGACTCAGACACATGTTTGGTGAATTGGCAATAGCAATTACATGAAGCTTCCACAAGGAGGTGTTCAAGAATAGACCACACAGTAAGATGGGTTGGTATAGAGATAATATAACCTCCCATTTTTCATGGCCTAAACAACTTAGAGTAATTCTTGATGAAATATGAAGAGGAAGTGTTAGAAAATTAGAGGCTCTTAGCCTTAGATATTTCAGTCAAGGAAACACCAGCAATATGGTGGGGTGTGCACAAAGAAATAATTCAGGACTAGTATCAGTGTAAACAACTACTGGACATTAGATTTGGTGCAAAACATGGGAGAAAGAGAGTGTAGAAGTATAATGGCAAAGGAACACCAGTTGAACACTTGGAGAAGTGAAAAACATAGTGGAGGATGACACCACTAGAGGAATGGCCTCACCACTTTACATTGGAAGGGATCTCAAGGAACTGGTACATAGACCAAGAGATGCGCAAAGGCACTACAAAATGGACAAGATTACAACAAAATTTTGTAGCAACCTTCTCATTCGAACATGAGAACCCCAACATTGATTCAACACTGAAGCTGATATGGGGAGTGATATTTTTTGATGAACCAGAGGTTGAAATCATAAAAAAATATAAAAAACAGAATAAACATACAATCAAAGAGTTACTCTCATGTTATCATCTCGAAGAGGAAGCACCAAATGAAGATGATCCGTTCAACATTCAGGTTACAGATATTGAAGGAGAGAGAGAGGTGGAAGGTCCATCTTTGAAGTCAGAGGCATTTTCTACACCAATCAAAGTTAATAAAGTCAACATTGGGACGAATGAAAATCCTAAAATGGCAAGTATTGGAGACTATTGGGATGAGCAAACACTAGAACGAATAACAGAGTTATTGAACGAATACAATGACCTATTTCCAACAACCTTTACAAAGATGAAAATCATAGCAGGGGATCTAGGTGAGATGAATATACCCCTCAAACCTGAGGCTAGACCTGTCAGATAGATAGCTTAGAGACTGAATCCAGTGTATAAGAAGAAAGTGAAAACAGAAATTGATCATATGTTGGAAGTTGGCATTATAGAACCAGTAGGAATCTGAATGGATCAGTCCCATGGTAGTCCAAGAAAAGAAGTAAGGGGGATAAGAATTTGTGTAGATCTAAGGAAACTCAATGATGCTTGCTTACATGACCCTTTTCCTAACACTTTTACAAATGAGGTCTTAGAGAATGTTGGAGTCTAGGAAGCATATTCATTTACATATGGATTCTTGTTAGAAAAACAAGATCGCGGAGGAATAAAATAAAACAAAACAAACGCGGAAATAAAACACAGAAGATACACAATACAATAGAGACACAAATATGCGTGGTTCACCCAATGTGGGCTACATCCACTAGAGGAATTTATAGGTCCTTCCTTTATTATTATCCAACAAATGAAGGGATACAACCTACAACACACCCNCTGGCACAAAAAACCCTAACATAGATTCTACCATCAGATCTGTGACCTTATAATGAACGGTCCATATTTACAATGAAATTACAATATACATTTACAAGGCATTTTTTCTTCGAGGGATTTTCCCCTGAACCCCCATCAAGGAACGTTGTCCGTCGAATCCATGTCGATGGCCCGCTTTCCCCCAAGACCCGCAAGGGGGTAACCCCCCCTTCACTCCCCCACATGGAGGAGTGTACATTATTTCGGGGTGTAAAGTCTTCATGGGGTATAAACATGACTAAAAAAAATGACCTCTGAATCAGGAAGATAATCAGGTTCCACAACCAATAGTATCCCACTTGAAGATTGATCTCAACAACTCCACCGTTGTTGTATATGATGGAATATGATCCTTCTTGGACCTGGAAAATTTATCATCTTCATCTTCATTCTTGAAGACCAACTGAAACTAAGAAGGAACTCAATTTCTCCCTGGTTACTCCCTTTGTTAACATGTCTGCAGGATTCTAGCTAGTGTGTATATTTTCCAACTTCAAATGTCCATCTTCCAAGATAGATCGTATGAAATGGTAACTGAGTTGTATATGATTAGTCTTCGAATGGAAGGCTGATTTCTTTTCAAGATGAATGACACTCCCACTATCACAGTACAATCTGCTATTCTCCTGCTTCTTTCCCAATTCCTCCATAAACCTCTGTAACCAAATCATCTCTTTACTAGCCTCTGTAGCAGCAACATACTCTGCCTCTATTGTTGAAAGTGCAACAACCTTTTGCAGTTTTGAAATCCAACTTATTGATGTTCCAACTATAGTAAAAACATACCCTGTGGTGCTCCTCCTGCTATCTTTATCACTTTCCATATCTGAATCAACATATCCATGTAAAACAATGTCTGAACCTAAAAAACATAATGCATGAGTAGAACTACCTCTAAAATACCCGAGAATCCACTTAACTACCTCCCAATGTTCTTTACTTGGATGGTTCATATACATGCTCACAACTCCCACTACATGTGCAATATCTGGTCTTGTGCAAACCATCGCATACATCAAGCTTCCAACTGCTAATGAATAAGGGACCCTAGACATGCATTCTATCTCTTCCTATTTCTTGGGACACATTTCCTTAGTTAATTTTAAATGGTTGGCCAAAGGTGTACTAACTAGTTTTTCATTCTGCATTCTAAACCTCTCCAACACCTTCTCTATGTACTCACCCTGAGACAATGTTAATTTGCGATTTTTCCTGTCTCTTATTATTCTCATACCAAGGATTTTCTTTGCAGCACCCAAATCCTTCATTGCAAATGAATTAGCTAATTTATTCTTGAGCACATTTATATCTTTCATATTAGACCTTGCAAAAATCATGTCATCTACATACAATAGCAAGATAATATAGCTTCCATTTTATGGACTTTTAAAATAAACACAGTGATCAGAATGGCATCTACTATAACCTTGTTCTATCATAAAACTATCAAACTTCAAATATCGCTGCCTTGTAGCTTGATTTAGGCCATACAAGCTCTTCTTCAACATGCATACCAAATTATCCTTTTCTTTGACCTCATACCCTTGTGGCTGCTGCATATAAATCTATTCCTCCAAATCCCCATGGAGAAAATCTATTTTTACATCTAATTGTTCAAGATGCAAATATTCTACTATGACAAGACTTAAAATATTTTTAATTGTAGTCATTTTAACAAAAGGAGAAAATATTTCATCAAAATATATACCTTTCTTTTGTGCAAACCCATTTACAACAAGTCTAGCCTTGTACCGCTTTTTGCCTCCATCTTCTTCCTTCAACTTGTAAACCCATTTATTTTGTAATGTTCTTTTTTTTGCAGGCAACTGAACCAAATCCCAAGTCTATTTATTAACCAAGAAATCCATTTCCTCTTTCATTCCTTGCTCCCACTTCCTTTTAGTGTCTATCTGCATTTCCTCTTCATAACATTCTGGTTCACCAGAATCAGTCAAAAATAAATAATACAATGAAGGAGAGTATCGTTCAGGGGGTCTGCTTAACCTGGTATATCTTCTAACAACACTTGCAGTATTTTTAGGTACCTGTTGCTCTTGTTGTTGTAAATTTTGATTTTCTAGTACCTTTGTAATTTCTTTTTCAGTAATCTCATCAAGCACTGTGCATTCCAGTTTTTCTTTTTCTAGTATCTTTCCTTGCAACTGATCTTTGTACATGACCTTCTCATTGAATATGGCATCTCTACTCCTAATTATTTTGTGATTTTCATAATTCCAAAAGCGATAACCAAAATTATTAACACCGTATCCAAGAAAGGTACACTTCTTGGATTTTGCCTCAAGATTTGTTCTATTTTCTTTATCAATATGGACAAATGCTTCACAACTAAAAGTATTCAAAAAAGAATAGTTTACCTTTTTACCTTTCCATGCCTCCTCTAGAATAATACCATTCAAAGAGCTTGAAGGTCCTCTATTTATTAAGTAAACAAAAATATCTACAACATCTTCCCAGAACTATAAGGGAAAACCAACATGCAATATCATACTCCTTGCACGCTCCATGATTCTCATGTTCATCCTTTCTAACACACCATTTTCTTGTGGTGTTATTGCAACTGTCTTCTCTCTACGAATCCCATAGTATGAACAATAATCATCAAACTCATTTTTGCAATATTCACCTCCATTGTCTGATCTGAGACACTTCAACATTTTTCCTATTTCATTCTCAACCAAAGCTTTCCATTTCTTAAAAGTATCAAAAACATTAGATTTTTGTCAAATGAAATAAACCCAAGTTTTTCTAGTTGCATCATCAATCAAAGTAACATAATAACAAGAGCCACCAAGAGATGATACCTGAGGTGGTCCCCATACATCTGTATGCACAATCTCTAACCTTTGACTCTTCTTTTCTTTTTTGACTCTGAGAAATATGACTCTCTTATGTTTTCCATAAACACAATGCTCACAGAAATCCAAATCAATTTTTTTAAGATCTAGAAACAAATTTCTTTTGTGAAGTATCTGCATCCCCTTCTCACTCATGTGTCCAAGCCTATGATGCCATAGTGTTGTATCCACTCTTGTAGC
>JASDQU010372933.1:0-25311 GCA_032191745.1 Picea mariana
TTTACAGCAACAGAACTGATCATGCTGAGAGAATATCATATAGATCGAAATAAAGTCGAGCGTCATCAATCACTCTCACTGTTGGAGTTTTGAACTTTTACCAACTTCAAATTAGACTTGAATCTAAAACTGTATGAGTATCATATAGATTGAAACAATATCAATCACTATCGGTGTCGGAGTTCTGAACTTTTACCAACTTCAAATTAGACTTGAATCGAAGACCATGTGAAGCCTTTGTGTTTGAAATTAATTGGTTCGAATAAACCACTCGTACATGATCGACAGTTAGATTCCCAAAACGTCTAATAATATTGCTGTAAATTTCATTAGATGACTATATATATACTGTGTTACAATTGTTGATCCATGTGATTGAATACGGATAATTGTTGACCCACGTGACGGAGTACGAACCTGGTACACTTGTGGAGAGCGCTGATAGAGTAAGTATCCACCGGTCCAAAGGACCGCCTCGGCCCTTCGAAAAAAGTATCCACCTCGGCGAACGATAATTGTACCCACGTGACTGTGTACAACCTCGTTTACGTGTGGAGACCGCTGATAGAGTAAGTACTGTTCTTGTGATTATTTAGTTTAACCTTGTGTCTGGTGCTTAACTCTTTGTACCTTGGGAATCGGGACAAGTTAATTAACCCTGGGTAGCGTGGCTGAGTACCAACGTCGTATACCTGTGGACAGAGTAAATGCTCACATTGTAACCTCGTGACTAGTTACTTTTTATGTAAAATGGTTATTTTGCAGTCTGCACATACTATAAATAGGTTGGACGAATGTTGGAACTTCACTTATGTTGGAGGAACGTGCATTGCAGTTCCTCCACTTATTCTGATACGGTTGTCATCATATCTTGATTGTTTGTGCACTGCAGTGCTGTGAATCATACCTTGATTGCTTGTGCAGTATGGTTTTCATCATCCACACCCATAGGAGAAGGCAGAGAGCAAGCTTTGCAATATTAAAGTCCATCGGAACTTCTTTAGAGGAATAATAGACTCTTGAAAGAAGTAGAGAATGATTTTAATATTGCAAGGCTGTGCTCTCTCTCTTCTCTTGTTGGTATTGGTTGATATTCCAAAAAAAAAATTATAATCCTTCCATATTCCAGGCTAACTCTGTGGTAGCTGAGATCCATGTAACCGAAAGCAAAGCAAATCAGGTTATAGCATATGATCGTTGTTCGTTTTCCTAGCAAGTAGTTTTCTTTTATAATGTATTTTGACATAAGCACATGCAGGTTTGGGAAAAATAGTTAATGTTTTGCAGATGCACGTTGTTCAACTCTTGTTGAAGCACTGAGTGATGAGTTTAAGCGATGGCTTAAGGATGGGAGATTAAAAGCGAGAATGGCAGCAAGTTGGATGATGAATAGCATGATTATGATAGGATGACAGTGTTGAGGATTGAAAATTGTTGAGGGTTTAGGATCGAAAATATTAAGCATCATATAGAGTCAATGATTGATTCAGTGTCTTTTTATCCTTTCTGTTAAATATTATTTATAATATGTATCCAAAGGACATAATGCAAGTCAGTGAACCATCACAATAAGCCAATAATGACTTACTACATGGTGCTTATCAATTAATGTGTTACATACATGCAGGGAAAAAGTTGTGTACTGGATTGGAACGAAGGAAGTTTTGTATATACAAGAGCCAGAACTGATAACGAGATAAACTTGTCATGATCCTCCATCCTCCAATGGGGGGAGGCCCGCCTTTCTGAAAAGTGTCAGATATCCTTTCTTTGGCAATGGACTTATCATGGCAGAAGAAAAGTGTCAGATATCCTTTCTTTGGCAATGGACTTATCAAGGCAGAAGATCAGTATTGGCTTCGCGAGCGTCGTATCATTGACCAGTCGCTTACAGATGAGAAAGTCAAGGTACAGGAAATATCCTCTTCTTAACCTAGGATTGGAATAATGAGAAATCCAGGCAGGTCAATATGGATCCACAGCTGAGAAACTCAAGCTGCAGGAAATATCCTCCTCTTAACCGAGGACTGGAATAATGAAAAATCCAGGCGGGTCAATATGGATCCGGTATAGGATTTCCTATAGGATTGTCTTTTGTATTTAGGTACTAAATGATGGCCATCAAAACAAATATTTAGTTAGGTATATAGATAATTACAGTTATATCGTTATGTCAGAGACACGTCTCTTGAGTAATTTTTTTCAATGACATATACTTGCATTCAACTGTGTGCTCTTAAGGTTGTAGGATTATTTTACTTCAATGCCTTTCCTTTTTTGGTTAGTATTTTAAGAGCGTTCTTTTCTATATGGGAACTGATCATAAGTCATGTGGGATTATTATGTGTGCGGATGCCCGTTCTTTTCTTTATGGGAACTGATCATAAGTCATGTCTGATTATTACGTGTGCGGATGCCCATTGTTCGTACATGAGGTTGTACCCCTGTTTCTTAGTCAGACAGGCCAAGCAAGAGATACAGCTGGGGAACTCTGGAATACCCAAAGGAATGTCTGTATTCATTAACTTAGCGGGCATAGAGAGAGAAAAGGTCGGTTGCTGTGGTTCACCATCCATTTGGATTTGATTTTAGTGTATTTGGTATAATTTTATTTTCGAATCAAATTTTTTTTAATGAAAAAATTTCTCAATTATATTCAAAATATAATGTATTCTCACATTAAATTACATCTGCAAAAGATCAATTTCAATTACATCATTCACCTATAATGATCACATAGCCAAAATATTGGCTATTGATCAATAGAATGAAGAGTTATAGCCAGAGTGGCGATTGATCAATAGAATGAAGAGTAAAAGATACAATAGCTGCCAAGTCTTTTGAAAAAGTAAATAAATACCAGAATTAAATGTATTAAACATGAGATTGCAGCATTCTAGAATTAATGATATAATGAGAAAATACTAAAGTCTGCCAACAAGCAGGATCTTCCGGTCCTAGAAAATTTAATTTTAATAGCAAGTGTGGGTCTCTTATGACCATCCAGTGAGTGGTTATAAGAGAGAACACCTCTCCTTTTTTTTAAGCTGATTTGGAGAGCATGTCTGCTTCTTTATTGAATTCTCAGGAGGAATGGGAGAAGGTGAGATTATTGAAATGGTGAAATAGTGATTTGACTCTATTTTTCCAAGCCAGGAGAGTGATTGATTGAAGCTTATCTTGATTGTTCAACCAGTCAATGATAACTTTAGAGTCACCAATCAAATGGAGATTTTCAACACTAAGTCTGGAGGCCAAGTGTAGCGTAGCCCAGGTGCTCAGAAGTTTTGCCCTTGTGTTAGTGCCTAGGCCACAGTAGAGAGTCCATTTGAAGCTAGAGTTGTTGATTTTAATCAGTCCACCTGGGCCACTCAGAGTTCCACTTTATTGAATTGCTCTATCCAACCCGTCAAAGTATCCTTACGGATTAGTGGGTTAATTAAAGTTTTTTTTTTTTTTTTTATTCCCGGGTGGATGTCTTTTCAGTTTTGAAACAAGCCTAGAGCTTTGTAAGAAACATCATTGATGGAAAATTGCTTATCATCAAAGATTTTTGAATTTCTAGCCTTCCAAATAAACCAATTGACCAAAGGAGAAAAAAGTTTGTAATAGTGTTCGTTTGAAATACAATGATCAAAACAGGATGAGATAAAGGTCCTTGTCCAGCTTGTATTTGATTTGTTGTCCACCCTGTCCCAGAAAGGCGAGTAAAATAGCATTGAGAGAATAAATGGCTGGCAGTCTCTTCGTCCCTGTGGCAAAGGAGGCAAATATTGAGGGTAACTAACAAATCCATTCAAAAATGATATAATATTAGATAATTATTATCCTAAAAAAGACTTAGTTGGCTTTGAATATATAATATTAGTTGTGTTACCCGAAAAAGAAATGGATGGAAAAAATTATATACACTATCAATGCAAGTAAAGAAAGTTTTTTTTCTCATTATTATTTAAAAAAATAATCTTTTTAATTATTATATAATTTTTATATAAGGTAAAAGAAAATTGATCTTTATAAATATTATATAAAATGAAAGTGTTTTATTAGAAACAGTTTTAAAATATTAATATTTTTTCTCTTTTAAAAATAAAAATTAATCTTTCCAAATACTATATAAAATGAAAGTGTTTCTCTAAAAACAATACAAAATACTAGAACTTTTTCTCTTTTAAAAGTAATAACAGTTTTACTTTTTTTTTTTTTAAATAAAAAGATATAAAACAATACGTTAAGAAATATTCCATTTAACAACCAATGGAAATATTTCATTCATCAACCAAAAGACATCCATGTAAAAGATTATTTCTTTAAAAATAAATTAGAAGTTGAGTGTCAAGAAAAGAAAAAAAAATTATATTGTTTTAAAAATTAATCTTTCCAAATACTATACAAAGTGAAAGAAAATTGATCTCTCCAAATACTATATAAAATGAAAGTGTTTCACTAGACACAATACAAAATACAAGTACATTTTGCTCTTTTAAAACAAAAAATAATCTTTCCAAATACTATATACAATGAAAGTGTTTATAGAGATAATAACATTTTTCTCTTTTAAAAACTGTATCACTTATGTTTTTTTTTAATGGAAAATAAAAAACAACCCTTAAAAAAATATTTCATTCAACAACCAATGGAAATATTTCATTCATCAACCAACAACAGACATCCATGTAAAATATTATATCCTTAAAAATAAATTACATGTCATCTATTAGTTTATGGTAGGGCACAATTTGATCAAACCACACTCTTTGCTTGTAAGGCACATGCCCTTCCAAGGTAACACCCTTTAAAGACATATGGGAGAGAGGAAAATAGTTCTGCAAGGTTTAATAATTGTGATGATGTTTTACAAAGTGGAGCTTAAAAAAATGTCATTTAAAATTGATTTTAGATAAAATTTTGAAACAAAATGTGAAGAAGATATGTTAAGGTACAAGCACATAATCAACCAAAAAAAACTTAGAGTTTATCTCTATATTGATAAACAACTAAATTAAAATTGATTTTTGCACTATTGATATCTTTTCTCTAGGCACATAACCATCTCATAGATGGGCCATGCCCTTTGGACATGCATTTAGCACATTAATTTTCTTTTGAAAGTCATCCCCACAACACTACAAATGTTCCAAAAAAACCTAGATGAAAGAGCCCTAGTATATTGTTTAGTTTCATGGCATGGATACATGGATTATATGATCAAAAGATTAGTTTATAATATAGAATATACTTGACAAAAATTGATTTGTATTTGGATGATAATGCAATTTCTAGTTTTCTTTTTGTCCAACATGTCAGAAGGAAAAACTAAATGTTCTTGGGTAAAATTCATATGAAGTAAATTCTTGTGAATAAAAATGGAAAAAATGTGAGTTTCTTCATAAAAATATATTGTTATATATTTATTTCTTTCATGTTATTAATAAGGTTCGTGTTACAATAGCTTCTACTTGTTTATGATTATTCATCATATCCTATGGTTATGAGTCATTATTGTATAGATTATTATAATGTAGAGATTATTATTTATGTGAATTCTTTGAATCTATTATTTAAAAAGTTGTTGTAAATCTAATTGGTTGTAAGAGATCTTCTCCAACTTAATCTCCTAATTTAATATATAGTTAAGATATTCTCTCAACTAATTTGTTAATATTGTTAAAATAGCATGCTTATCTTAAATCAAAGCATGATATATTTATATATGTAAAATTCATAATTTACTTAAAAGGTTGTTGGTGTGTGAAAGAAAATATGTTTACTGTCCATTTTTGTTTCATGGTATGACAGCTGATTTAGATTTAACTCTCTCACGAAGACAAATGTGAGATTAATATACTGTTGGAGTAGATTACCATAGCTAGTTTATTGTGTGAGTGTGTTGTCATGAAGCCGCCATTGGAAAAGGGGCCGTGTCAGGGAGCCACCTTTGGAAAAGGGGCCGCGTGCTGTAGGAAGGAGCCGTCATTCAAACTTGGAACCGCCTTTCACCGTGGAAATCACGGGAGCTGTGCAAACAGCTACCCATCGTCCTATGAGACAGGAGGACCAGTCATTCCAAGATTAAAAGAGTTGTAGCAGCTGTGGATTGTGATACCGCCGCCTGTCGAGAACTAATCGTGGAGAGGGAATTGAATCTGAGCCGCGTGAAGGTCTGAGCAGAGTGCAGAAAGTCAGAATATGCAAGAATGAAATTGTTGTAGCATCTGCCGGAAAATATACACGGGGAAAATTTGAAAAACTATATTTACAGGAGTAGCCGCGGCATTTGTAGTTGTGGGTATCCTTTGACTTTCCAGCGTTACATTTTTCTTTCATGGTACCAGATCAATTTAAATCAATCTTAATTACTTTACGTTGAAAGGTGTACATCTATTGATAATGGACACATTTAATAGGTTTTTAGTGTTTAATCAGTTTTGTATGGACAAGATTAAATATTGATGGAATATTCTTAGTCGTCTCAATAAATCAATGGTTGTGATTTCAACCACTAACTTTCTCACTATTATAAAAACATCCATTTACATGTTTATTTTTTTACTTTTACTTGATCATATTTAAAATTTACTATAGTGGCTAGTTGATTACCACGTCTAAGTGATTAACAAAGATTAAGGTCAGGTTGTGCTAGTTTACTCCTACATTACATTAATCTCACATTTTTTTCAGTGAAGACTATAGCATTGGATTCATTGTTACTTTTTCATTACAAATATTCCAATGCCATATGCTTATCACACATGTTATTAGCTACTCAATTCCACTGAGCTATAATAGAATGAGAATTTTCAATCTTAGATAATGTGATGTCATATATTGGATGTGAAGTGCAATGATGTCATGTTTCTCAGGGATAATAAAATGATAATTTCCAATCTTAGATTATACTTAAGTTTTGATTTTTTCAATTTTAGATAAACTAAGTTTGGAGTTTTAATCTTAACTAACTACAACATTTATTCATTGAAGTGATTAAATTCATGTAATGGAATAAATAAATGTGATGTCATATATTGGATGTGAAGTGCAATAATGCCAAGTATTTGTTTTTAATAATCTTGTATCAAAATTTGTAACAAAATTTACAGCACTTGTACACTCTTCAATATTGCCATTTTGTATCAAGTTGGCCTCAAGTGTTTGATTATCACCTTTGTCTCCACTAAAGAATCATCTTATTCACAATCTTATATCACTATTGTTGCTCAAACAACTGGTTTGGACATTTTGTAACACCCATGTTTCGTCTACTTTGTAAATATAAATATATTGACCAAGAGACTATGGAAAACTCGATATGTGTGAATGTTTGATTTGATGAACCTTTGTATAAAAGGACAATCAATGTAATTCTTGTTATTAATAGAAAATGGATAAGTGTTGCATGACTGCTAAAAGAGGGGCTTGCCAAGATAGACCACAGATGTTATGAGAGAGATGGTGAGGGGGACTAGGAATGGTTGAGATAACCCCCATCAAACCAGTATCTTGTTTGATTTAATTGCTCAAGACTAAAATAGTCCTGTCACCTAGGGATGAATTACAGTCAGGCTGGTAGGTGCAAAGACCTCCTCAAGAGTTAATGAGGGGATGGGGCAAAGCGCCCATCTAAAAGGATTTCAAACTTGACCACGGACTAGGAATTCAGGCCACACGTAATCTTGTTGAGGAAGGAAAGAGAGGAAGGCATGGTGGGCAGAGGAAGACCTGTGAAGAGGGCAGAGACGAGAGACTTAGCTCTCGGGTTCGAGGAAGAACTAAGAAATGAGCGTGTTCTGGTCGCAGGAAATTGGCTAGCATGGTTATGATACAAGATGATAAACGAGTGGCTGGTGAGTAATTGAGGAAGTACTCAGGCAAACCTCTTTTCTTGGTATAGTGAAAACCATTGCCAAGATTTTGCAGGAGGAGGAGAGTAACCTTCGTTCCTAACTATCGCTGAGCTGGAAGGAGGAGAGTAACCTCCGTCCCTAATTGTTGTTGAGCCGAAATAAATGATTACATCTCTAAGCATCGTGGTCTAGCTCGAGGGTGGTTAGTGCTAAATCTGTTATGAGTGACTGAGCCTATGGTTGGGTGGAAACAAGCACCCCTTTCAATAGTCGCATCACGTCTTCTGGTTCTAATAAGTGTTTTCATACTTTGTGCATTGAAATGGAATAATGGATGAATGTATGTATTTATATATCTATAAATGGTTTATGTATTGAAATGGTCAAGCTATGTGTATGCATTTGTCTTGTTGTGAACTTATGCTTCTAATTGATCGTATATATGCCCCAACTTAGCCTTCGAGGTATCGTGGGATGTAAGCCTGTAGGACTACCAAGATAGAAAGTATTACTTCAATCTTCCTGATCCGGATTTAGGAGTGGAACGAACTGATTAACACACTGAATACAATAAACAAAGATAGGAAGAATAACATAAATATCTAGTGAACAATATATTCTATTAAATAATGAAATCGGTTGAAACTGTAAAACTACAAAATTGAAACTTGCTCGAATAATGGTAGTTATCTCTGAGAAGATATTTGGCTTCTACGCACATCCGTCTGAGCATAATGGATTACAATGAGGCTCCATAGGCCCTTTTCATATTAGTCATGAATGTTAAAATCCTAGACATCCAAAAACCTAACCCTAGAAGTTGAAACGCCAAAATTCATGTGGGCCCTATGGGTAAGTTGGTGTAATTTTGTACCTCAACTTCCTAGAGTCATAACTTTTGCATACGACCTCCGTTTTAGGCACATGATAGCCCATTGGAAAGATATTTCAGAGAGTTACACATTCTATCATTAGACTCTGACTTCATCTATAGTCTAATTGTGGCGAGCCAAAAAAACAATGTTCAGGGCCCGAAAACAGCCCTGAAAGTACATCAAGATGTGCTGACATGAAAACATACAAAATAAGCCAGTTGGATTAGGCGCAAGGCCACCCGTATCCACTTGGAGAATGTGTGAGGCTTCAAACATCTCCAGAAGTGTAGAAATCACAATTATAAAGCAGTACAAAAAGATGTGCTGAACAAAAATGGTCACAATGAGCCAGTTGGAATAGGTGGATGGCCACCAATATCCACCTAGATCAATCCTCCCTCCTTAGGAAGAAATGGTATCCATTGTGTTGAGTTCCCCCATAAGGTGAGGAAACTTTTGTTGGATTTGACCTCGGGTGAGCCACTTGCCTTGGTGTAGGAGTTGCCCTGCCTTGACAACCCGATAAAGATGGTTCTATTGTTGGCAAGTGCCCTTGACTTGTGTGTCCATGATATGATAGATGGATGATTGTTCCATGTAGTTAGGTTTGAGCTCTGTTGGTGTCATATGTTCGACGATCTCAGAGGTGTCCAATAATGGTGGAAAATATGGCCTAAGGAGGTCCACATTGAATACTCAATGCAGACCAAGGAAGGGTGGAGTGTTGAGCTCAAAGCATTGCTACCCATAGCCTTGGTGATAGTGTAAGGCCCATAACGGAGTGGGCAAAGCTTCCAATGGGGCCCAGTGAGATGCTCCTTCTGCAAATGTAACCAGACTATGTTGTCAACCTGAAACTGGTGTGGTGCCATGTGTTGATCGTGGTGTTGCTTGTACTTAGCATTGGATTTCTACAAAATATCCTGGACCTGTTGGCGGATGTGTTGAATCCGCTCAATGAATTTGGTGGCTTTGTGGATCGCAGACGGATCAGGGGAAAAGTATGTCTGTGTGGTGGCAAGAGGAAGTGCAACATCAATGGGTCCCAAGGGTTGGAATCCCAGACCCACTTGAAATGGGTTGTGGTCGACAGAACTATGGAGAGCCATGTTGTAGCTTTGTTGGACATATGGGAGACTCTTATCCCATGTACGGGGATTCTTAGAATTGTACATGTGCAAGATGTGCACAATCATCCGATTGACGACCTCGGTTTGGTCATCGGTTTGGGGGTGGAAAGTAGTGGATTTTGTGATCTTGCTGTCCAATAGAGACCAGAGACTCGACTAAAAGGTGTTGAGGAGCCTAATGTCTCGGTCAAAGATGATGGTCTGTGGTATCCCGAAGTGGACCCAAACTCGTTCGAAGAAGAGCTTGGCAGTCTCGGTCGTTGTGACGTTCTTCTTACATGTTGTGAGGATGGTCATCTTCGAAAATTGATCAACGACCACAAACTTGCAGTCATTTCTGTGCTTGGTGGACAACAAACCAGACATGTAATCCATTGAGATGGATTCCCATGGCTTCTCGGGAATAGGAAGAGGGGTGTATAAGCCTTGCTTCTTCATGGCTGGCTTGGAAATGGCGCAGGTAGTGCAAGATCAGATATACTTGTTGACGTCCTATCAAAGTTTTGGCCAATAAAAATGTTTCTGAAGAATGGCCACGGTTTTATCTATGCCAAAATGTCATGCCACCCGACTGTAGTGGGTTTCCCAAATCATCTTTGAACACTCTCTTGTAAGAACACAAAGATGGCCCAGGTGGCATAAGAGTCTATCCTGAATGTGAAAATCAGTGACAATGACACATGTACCCAAGAGCTTATATGTGGTGGCGAAGTCCGAATCTTACTGATAAATTTGGGGCCACTCTAATGCTTCATGTCCATAGGACTGGATCACAGTGGTGAGTGCACCCACAGGAGGCCAACTGAGACAGTCAACAACACAATTGGAGATATATGTCTTATACTTGATGTTGAGATGGAACAGTTGCAGGTAGGTGAACCACTTCTGATGGTGGTCGTTCTGCAATTTCCCTTATGTCTGTATGAACTGTAGAGGCTTGTGATCAGTGTGTATGATCATCTCTTTCCCCAAAATGTAATTTTTCTATTGACGAAAGGCTTGTACAATGGAATACATTTCCTTGTCATAGGTGGGGTATTTCTAGGTAGTATCAGAGAGTGTCTCACTATTGTATGCCACAAGATGCCCATGTTGAATGATAACTATGCGCACAACATAGTCAGATGCATAAGTCTCAATATTGAATGGTTGTTACAGATCGGGAAAGGAGAGTACGGAAGCTAAGCACAAGCGATGTTTCAAATCATAGAATGCTCGTTGATTCTCCTTCCACCACCCAAACTTGGCTCTACCACTGCCCTTGGTTACTTGGCTGAGGGCCCATGCAATATGGGAGAATCCCAACACGAAACGTCGATAGAAATTGGCTAGTCCCAAGAAGATATGAACCTCAGTCAATGTGGTTGGGGCTATCCAGTCATAGATGACTTGTATCTTAGCTGGATCAACATGTACCCCATGCTCATCAACAATGTAGCCCATGTATTGGACCTTGTTCATACCAAAAGAGCATTTTTTCAAGTTGACATAAAGTTTGTGCTGCCACAGAGTGCTCAAAACCTGTTGAATATATCGCATGTGCTCCTCCCACATTCTGCTAAAGATGAGGATGTCATCCAAATATACTACCACAAAGGAGTTGGTGAAAGGTCTTAATACAGCATCCATCAACCTCATTAAAGTGGATGGTGCATTTGTTAATCCAAAGGGCATGACTAGACATTCGTAGAGACCTTCTTTAGACTTGAAGGTTGTCTTCCAGACATCAGTTGGTTCAATGGGAACCTGGTGGTAGCTAAACTTTAGGTCAGTCTTGTTGAAGAACTTTTCCCCCGTGAGTTTGTCAAGAAGGTCATCAATCCTGGGAATGGGGTAGTAGTTTCAGACTATGATTTTGTTTAAGGCTTTGTAATCAATGCAGAGTCGCCAAAGCCTGTCCTTCTTCTGTACCAATACAATTCTTCTTTTGCACCAGTACAATTGGGCTTCCGCAAGGGGAGGAGATGGGTCTGATGTTCCCCTTCTGAAGAATCTCTTGGATCTAATGCCTGATTTCATCATTCTCCATCAATGAGTGCCGATAGACTGGCCCATTAGGTAGAGGTGCTCCGAGGGTCAGATCAATTGGATGCTTGACTTGGCAGTGTGTTGGTAACCCTGTAAGTGAAGCGAAGATGTCTTTGTATTCTTCCAAGATCCCGTCAACTCTTTTCTGCTGTAAAGTGAGGTGTTGTGTAGAGACCATGGATGTGGTGGTGACCTTTTTCTTACTGTGAGCACAGATCACAAAGAAGACGAACTTCCTGATCTGTGAAATGACCTTACTGCATTGCTTAGAAAAGATTAAAGAAATAACAGTAGGTGGTGCCACCTATGGGATCATGTACAATTGTCTACCCAAAGTAATAATAACACTGTGGGGTCTAGACTCATACACAACATGATGCTTTCACAAATATGGTTGTCCTAAAAGAACATCACAAACTTCAATGGGAGGAATATCACATAGTACCTCATCTTTGAAAGGCTTGATGTCGTAGGGCAGACACCATTGTTGTCTGACACATAAATCTCTTCCTTGACGAAACCAGTCGATGGTGTAGGGTTGTGGGTGCGGTGTCATTGGTAGGTCCAGCCGCTTGACAACCTCTACTGAAATCAGATTCTTGTGACTACCGTTGTCGACAATGAAATGAATCAGAGCCCCCTTGACCCACATCTGTGAGTGAAAGAGATGTTCCCCTTCCTCTAGTTCTTCTAGTTCGATTGACCGGACTTTGGTGGTAGCGACCATGGCACTAGGCTCAACATCGATAATCTTCTTCCCTCCTTCAGGATTTGATTAGGAATCAAAATCATCTTCTGAATCGGAAGCCTTCAGCTCGGCCATGAGGGACTTCTTGGAGAGACATTCGTTGGTGTTGTGCCAAGGACTTTTATGGTACTCATACCATTTTTCTGTGTCCTTCTTCATCTTCTCATTTCCCTTATTGCGTTGCGGCTTGGACGGATTTTCATGAGGGTGGTCATCTCGACTTGGTCCCTTGCTGTGTGGGTTGGGGTTTCCTTTTTCCTTCTTCGTCTGTGAGGGGTTTTTAGATCCAAACACTCATTGTTTCTGCTTAAATTTTTTCTCGATCTTGACAGCGTATATATAAGTCATTCCCAAAGAGGCGATGTCCAAGAAATCCATTTATGTTTGAATGTATCTATGAAAACAACCGCAGTATTTGAGCACCAGATGACGCTCAAAATATTTGATACCCAATTTGGTTCGTAGGGTATGGAAAATATTCGTGAAGTCTGGTACTGTCTGGTCCCTTTCTTAACGGAGGGTGGTCCATTTGGTGTAGTGGTTCTCATAGCTTCCAACAAGGTAGTATTATTCTTTAATGGTATCCCAGAAGGAATCCCATGTAGGGGCCGCCACAAAAATTACAGATTCCTCCACAGCCCTTTGCTCAGAGTAAGTATCGCACCAGTCTTTAACATGGGGAACAACCTTGAGGAGTAAAAAAGTGATATTTTCCCTATCGAAAAAATTGTAGACTTAAAAATATCCTTCGAGCAGATTCAACCATCTATCTATAGCATCCACATCTTTCAGTCCTTCAAATAATGGAATATAAAAAATTACCTATACCTTGAAGGGGGTTGCATGACCGCTTGATGAAGATGCTTCTCCCGTGGGAAATCGTTGAAGGATCTGTGTGAAGTTGTCCATCATTTCATTCCTTTGTCACGCAAGGGATTCCTCGAGCAAAATTTTAATAGGATATCCTGCTCCATCATCTTTCTTTTCGTCTCCCATGGGTTGTTGTCGGGCTCGCCGCAACCGATCTGGTAATGGATCGATTGGTTCAAGTCCCAACTTCTTTTATCCAGACCTTGTCGGGGACATGCAAAAAGAAAAATAAATGAAGATCAGACCATTGTTATCGAACAAATCGATAAATGCGGACACAAACATATCTCCCTACTTTCACCCCGAAACTAGAACAAAACAAGACATAATATAAAACTTTCCCTAAGTTTTAATTATCAACCATATTAACTAACAAGAGATAAATGACATACCTTTTAAACATCATTTGTCCTCACTAGTGTTGTCCTCGCTCCATTCCAAGGCTTATGGGATGTTGAACATGTAAAAAGACACAAGCCAACAAAGTCAAAGAAACAACGTATACTCAACAAAACTTATGTATGTGATCAAGGAGTCATACAATTAAATACGACCAATTTTATGGGAAAGAAATATATCGTTGTATTAGAAATAGGAAAAGGGGAATACAACCATTACCTTGATGTTGTAAGGTCCCTTCGAACAATCCCTTTCTTCCCACACACTTCTTTCTCCATGGATTCTGAGACCAACAATCTATCTTGACAAAGAAAAGACCAAAGCTACAAAAATGACTCAAGCTCACACCAAAAGCTAGCCAACTCAATCCCATCTAATTTCCCAAGCTACAAAACAACTAAATTTCTCCATGAGAGCTCCTCTCTTTTTATAAGTTGAAGAGGATAAGGTGAGGAGGTTAGGATGATCCCACTAAATAAGAAAAACTAGTAAGATCCAAACCGATCGGAGGCCACTTCACCATAGAAGCTTCTCCTTCTAGAAGCATCGAGAATATGCTCGTTTTTCCAATGTACGAAAATCATCGCACCCTTAGAACTGAGCAGAGTGCGATGACGTCGTAGGCCAGGTTTAGTACAACATGCGATGATCTAGGGTCATCTCACCCCTGTAACTGGGTAGAGTGCGACAATCCTCTTTACTAGGGTTTTTACAAAGGAAAATATGATTTCATCTCTCAGGTAAAGTTCTTCTCCCTTCTTTCCTCAGGAATTCAGGCATTGATCCCTTTGAAAAAAATAGATAGGTTTACATCCTTAATGGTGATAAGGGTGACAAAAATAATGTGTAATAGAGAGCCCTCCAAAGTATGAAGTTAGAGAAGAGTGATAGCTAAAATGCTTTATCGAGTGTGTGTAGGGAACAAGGAACAATCGGTCGAAAACCTACCGACAAACAAGGAAATACAGTACAATAATATCTTCATCACTAAGGTAGGCATTCCCATAGTCAGAATACAAATGACTTAAATCATAAATGTTGACATGTAAAGATCCATGTCAAGTAAGATAGGTCATGGCCACCAAACATACACTATGGATCCATGTCAAGTAAGATAGGTCATGGCCACCAAACATACACTATGGATCCATGTCATTATGACTCAAATCTGAACATAGCCACCAAAAATACATTATGGATCTATGTGTTAAAGACTCAAATTTGAACATATCCACGAGACATACACTGTGGATCTATGCAACAATACAACATGAATATACTCCAACTCAACCTGAATCTGTCAAAAAATATTCAGGGTCTTCATCTCCACCACTCTATAGTACGAATCTAACCATGTGAATACATATGTTGAAGTTGAACATGGTAGAAACCACTTTATTATTGGCCATTAATAATTACCATTAAAAAGTGTGAGGGAAATCACCATTAATGTCAATGACCCCCAAGGTACTCTAGTACAATCCAACGAATGTGAATTAAAGAGATGAAGTCAAACACTCGGCAGAATCTTTTGATCAGGGGCCAATAATGAAAAACCATTGTCGAAAGTGAGGAAACCTGCCATTGAGGCATGCAAGTTCCAAGGTACCAATTAGGTTCTAAGTCTAATTCATGGATAATGAGTTGAAGTCGACAGGAAAAGACTCTTCACAGGAGGGCCTTAATGTATCCCCCATCAATGACATGAAATGAGTAAAAATATTTCAGGTAGATCAGAGTAACAAGTGATTCAGGAATGATTGAGGGATGGTAGATGCAATAGAAGGCTTAAGGACTGCATAAATAGCTGGCACAATAGAAGGATTTTCGGGTTGAACTTCTCTTTGAACATATTGATGACATGACAACTGTCTTGGAAACACTGACTCAACAACATGGATCATAGACCAATTTGTAATCTTATAAAGGAGCATGATCATGAGACAAACAAAATTTCCAACCTAGACACAAAGCGAGTGAAATGGTGTCATGTTCAAAAGCAACTCTTCCATATAATATAGGTTTAGATACATTTCTTTCCCAATTTTCCCTCACCATTTCTAGCGAGTACCTCTTTATTTTTACACAAACTTGAGGAGGATAGCATATGATTGAACTGTAATCTCATCCTTCGAACGAATCCCTCGGAGTATGTTTAATGAACCCTAAGAAAGAGTGGTTCGATTCCATATGGGTCTTTTAATGTTTGTTTTATGAGTCTAAGGAAAGAAAACTCATTGGTTTTTCATATTTAGAGAGTCTGAGAAATACTTAAAGGAAAATCCAAAATGTCCTTTTTTGTAAAATAGTCTCATGAGACCAAAAAATAAATAAACTACCACTCAACAGATGTTTTCTTCAAATACTTTAACGAGCGTTTAAAGAAAGAGATCGCTTGGCAATCTTTTCATGTTTAGAGAGTCTGAAAAGAGCTTAAAGGGAACTCCAAGGGGTTCATTTTTCGTATAACCTTTACGAGTCCGAAAAAATGATAAAAGTTTACTCGGTTAAATTCTCCTGTATTTACGAACATGAGAAAGAACAAAGACTAAGCTTAGGATTGTTTTCATTTTTATGCAAGCTTAAAACAAAACAAAACTATGCTTGGGATAGATTTTATTTTTACACAATCTTAAAAACTAAACAAAACTATGCTTGGACTTGGTTTCATTTTTACACAAGCTTGAACTAGAGGAAAATATTTTTGAGGTAGGTGGTTTCATTTTTACACAAGCTTGAACCAAAGGAAACTATGCCTGAGGTAGGTGGTTTCATTTTTACATAAGCTTGAACCAGAGAAAACCATGCTTGGACTTCCCAACGTAGAATCTAGGGATGGTTGGTACTTAGCCCCCAACTTAAGAAACTAGCAGCTTAACTTAAGCATGAAGTCCAGCGGCTGAAATCATTTCCCCCCCAAGCTTCGATTCCTCCAATAGCACAGGAGGATGAAAATAAGCTTCAAATACTATACGTAACGAAGTACTTGACTCAATCAAAGAGGGGGAAAATCTATTTCATTTTTTAACGAGATTGACACAGGAACAAGAACTATGCTCGTGAATCTAGGTTTAATCCTTGGACCTCTGTTTCATTTTTTAATGAGCTTGACACAGAAACAAGAACTATGATCATAAGATATGTTTGATTTTTTAACGAGGTTGCTATAGGAATGCGGAAACTGTCTTCACAACTGGTTTCATTTTTTAATGAGCTTGAAATCAGAAGACCATGCTCAAAGCTGGTTTCATTTTTAATGAGCTTGAAATCAGAAAACCATGCTCAAGACTCTTCTTGATCATGGCTTCCAAGAGGATAATTCTCTGGAAGGATTCCATGTCAAGGGACAGAACTCAGACATGGCTTCCAAGATATCTTTACTGGACGGAAGAAAAACACTCTAGAAGGAACACATGTAGAGGATCGCAACAGGGGTAAGGAGATCAAGCTCTAAAATCCCTATCGACATGGATGATTTTAGGGGCTAAATTTCGCTCATGGGCTAATTTTCCATGGTTTTTCCAAAAACAAGATTCACTATTTTAAAAATAATTCGCCCAAATTCTATAGGATAACATTATTTTATCTTAAAAATCACCAGAATTTTATGAAAACTATATAAAATCCTTAGAAATTCGAATATTTTTACAAAAATATCACCAAACATTTATAGTTGGCATATGAAGGATTAGTAAGATTCTCCAAGGTTTCTACATTTTAAAATAAATTTCCATCCTTAAAATCATCCATGCCTATCCAAGAGATAACCATGACAACTACCAGATTTACTCCTTTTCTTCTTCTTCTTATCCACCAAGTTACTAGCTTCAGATATTTCACTCAACGAAGAAGATGAAATGAAAGAAGACCTTGCAACTAGAGAAGGTGAAGAAGATCTTACTAGTGAAGATGGTGAAGGATCAACATGAGGTTGATGTTCTTGGGGGAAAGTGCTTACAACAGAAGCACTAGCTACATTCGGGATTACCTAAGTGGAAAACAACCATACCAGTAATCCAATTGTGAGACCTAGAAAGCTCAAAGTAGCGATGTGAGGAGGACTAATGTTTCCATAAAAAGGAAAAACAAAAGGTTCCCTAGAAAAGGGGTTCCTGCATTGGTCACTTCGAGAACTGACACCATTAAATAAAGATCTAACCTAGAGTCTACTAGGGAAAACAAATAGCACATGCTAAAAATCCAGGAATCAAACAAACAAATAAAACCTTCTCACAATGAACAAACTAGTTGGTGATGAAATCCAACATTGTGGGAACAATGTAAGAAGGGGTTGAGATAGAGCGGGTGGAAAAGTTACGTTGACGACCTTCTTAACGAACTTACACCTTGGTGTAATCTCCCACACATAATCGTGGGTATACCCTCCAAGGAGGCCGAGTGAGTTTGGCCAACATCAATTCCAGGTACTGTGAAGACTTTCCCCTCCACAATCACCTCGTGTAAAGACCCTAAAGAGATAGGCCACTAAGGTTACCAATTGCTACAATGATGCCTGGGGAAATAGTCAACAGTTCGATCCACATGCAAGGGCAGGGTATCTAAGTCTGAAATTAACTCAAGAACATTCCCACATGATTTTCTTCTCAAGTGACCCCCAATAATATGCACAATATCTACACTAAGACCAACAAAGAAGGGTGAGTAACTCTGTCACCCCTAATGCGACCTTGTGATTGACCCTTGTGTTAGAAGGGATTCCCAGGACAAAATGTAGCAAGTGGATTTAACTCTTCCTATCACAAGACACTATGTTTGTTTACAGCTTTGGAAAGTTATCTTTCACACCTATTCCAAATCCTTACACCCTAATCTAATGTAGGTTTGCTACCAGAAAATATAAAAATGTCTAATCAATTTTTATAAGAAATTTATTTTAAGGCTATTGTTACCGAAGAGTAAAATGGCATGGACTAAATAATGTTTTGACTGACTCTAAACAATGCAAAGAAATGAGAATGCAAATATTTCACTTCGATGAAAGCTATACTACGAGAAGGAGAAAACGTTTATCATTCCTAGATGCACAATGTCCCAAAATTTTATTAAACTCATAAATATCAAGAACTTCAAGAAATGAACCAAAGAGATTGTACACCAATACATAATTCTTGGCCCCCCTCAGCCATGAGGGGGAATTGTTTTTAAGAATTCAAGACCAAAAATGCCAAAAACCATGCAATTTCGCTACTTCAAATGCAAAGATGCCCCCAAACTAATGCAAAGCAAGAAATTGATTTTTTTTGTTTCAAAGATACATTAAAAGAAATAGCAAACTTCTTTAAAAAAAAAGCAACCCAAACTACAATTTTTCTTTTAACACGAACTATTCAGAAAAAGAAGTGTTATTTCACTAAACAATTCTAAATAAAAACAATGCTTTGTAACTTAAAGACACTCAAGGAAAGAGATCAAATATTTAAAAAGAACACAAGCTAGAACAAAGAAGAGATGGCTAAAAGAACAAAATATGATGTCAAGCAGACTTTAACAGACCCAACAAATCACCCCAAATACTTATCACAGATCTGGGCAAGGAAAACCACTAAAAGCTAAAAAAAATCCAAATCGTTGCAGGTTGTAAGATGAACATAGTGCGACGATCCTAGATCGTCGTAGGGAATAAAAAGCCACAGTGCGAAAACATCGCATTGTCTCTATAAGGAAAAGTGTGGCGATCCTAAATCGTTGTACTATCCCTCAAAGCAGGGTGCGACGATCAAAGAAAAAAATGGAAAAAAATAAAAAGCCTGAATGTTTTTTCAGTGAAGTTTAACAGTCGGAGAGTCAAGATGGATCTCCCAATGACTCAGAAAATAGAACCCAAGCAATCAAAGCAAGCAAAAAATAAAAACTAGGAAAACAAATCGTTCCCTAGTGGAGTCGCCAATTTTTTTATCGGACAAATCGGTAAGTGCGGACACAAATAGATCTCCCTAGTTTCACCCGGAAACTAGAACAAAACAAGATAGAATATAAAACTTTCCCTAAGTTTTAATTATCAAGCATACTAACTAACAAGGGATAAATGACATACATTTTAAACATTGTTTTTCCTCTCTAGTTTCATCCTCGCTCCATTCCAAGGCTTATGGGATTTTGAACCTGTAAAAACACACAAGCCAACGAAGTGAAAGTAACAATGTATACTCAATAAAACCTATGTATGTGATCAAGGAGTCTGTTAGCGTCAAAAGTCACTCCTAGGTTGCTTGCAGGAGCAGAGCCCAATGCCCATCAGTTTTATGTCACGATTTGTTTAATGGGGTGATCGGATGGGTAAAGACTCAAGAAGATATAGCTTTAACTCAAGAAACTGGGCCTAGTATGTAGAAAGAAAGGGAGGTCTTAATCCAACTTCCATCACTAAATGGATTAAAGGGTGGTAGATGGAAGACTTGTGAGAAGGGCGAGCAAGACTGCCTCGGGTGACAGGCCTTTAGAGGCTTGAGGGTGAAAAACTCAGAAGCCAAGATCCTCTTGGCCCAGAGTTTCAAGGAGCTGAGGGGTGACTCGACTGAACCCTTCAATTCCAAGTCATTCAAGGCTAAGAAAATCACGGGAACCGATTAGAAACAATGCAACTGTTACAGTGATCCAACCTACATCATCCTATAATAGCTACAACTCGACTGAATCCTCCAATTCCGAGTTGTTCTAACACAGTAAACAAAGAGATGGAAAAGAAGTTGACATCCATAATGTAAGAAGTCTCAAATGCCTTGTACATTAACCAGAGCGACCAACACTTCATCAAAACTTTACAATCGGGAGCCTTGCTCAACCATTGATCCTTTCAAAAATGGCAAAAACGCCTACATATACTCAAAACAAAACACAGTAGCAAAAATGAGACACTACAATTAAAATATTGTGTCTGCATGTCTTCCGACAGTCTGCACATGCAGACTTTGGACGATCCTGCACCTATGAAAGATGCCATCAGATTTCAGACTGTCCTTCTAGGATGTGGAGGTCTCCTAATGGTGCCACTTGGATCAGCCGAACGGTATTTCTTTGGATGCTACTTCGCTGGACTGCTATGAGGGATCCCTATGGCGGATGTGGACGAGGGTGTGACGGGGGTTAAAGGTGTGAACACTGTGGAGGTGATGAAGAAGAAATGGGAGCTGTGACATCAGCTGAAGAATGCCACGTGGTATGAATAAGACAGAGGAGGAAGGAGAACGGAGTGCGGGAGTACACGAGGAGGTGACTGGGAATGAGAGGGTCACATGGCAGGAGACGAGAGGACGATGAGCTAAGGAGGTGCCATGTGGATGGAGAGAGGGAAGTAGGATAGATGACAAGGGAAGAGGGAGGCGGTAGGTGGAAAATAGGTGGCAACGGGGAGGACGATACCAAAGGTGACACGTCAGGCAAGGGGCCCCACAATAATAACACATCATTCTAGACCCTCCCCTTTAATTAAAGATAGGAAGGCAAGGGGGGTCCGGAATGAATCCTTAGTCGTTGATTTAGGCACCTTGATACTTGCCGTTAGAGAGTTGCCTGCTCAATTCCGGACCCCCCCTCCCCTCCGCTTAAAGGTAGAATGGCGGGGGGCCTTCAGAATCCACTCCTGACCGTAGATCTAAGCGCGCAGATCCTGGCCACCCAAATCCATACCCCCTTTAAGTCTAATGCTCCCGATTTTCATCGATGGATGGACGGTTGAGATGACTTCAGCGCTTTCACTATGAAAATCCTGTAGATCTGCGCTGTGTGTCCTTTAGATGAACGATCAAGATGGATTTTTCATTTAAAGGGGGCTACCTCCATTCCCGGGCTCGCTTAACGTGACCTGGCGCTAGGACTGTGGGATCGGCTTTGAAGGGCGCTTATCGGCATTTCGGGGTTTCAGGTTTCGAGATGTAAAATGACGAGGAGCTCTTACCCCTCGAATCCCCGAATACCGACATGACATGATCGCGCACCACGTGTCCTTTTGGATGGACGGTCAAGATCCTTTATGAATGTATATGGACGCTACCCAATGTGCTAATCTCGGCGCAACTCCGCTAACCGCGATTTCCCGTCGACCGTCGATCTGCTCCTATGGACGAATCTGGGCCGTTGACAACATAATTTCACCTGCTCACTTGATTTTTAGCCTGAAATGGGGCTTTACGTGCTACGCTTGGGCGTTCTTCATGAAACCTATAGACCTGGATGCTCTTGAGCCCAAGACAAGAATTGTCGCTAACAGAGTCATACAATAAAATAAGACCAATTTTATGGGAAAGAAATATATTGTTGTATTAGAAATATGAAAAGGAGAATATAACCATTGCCTTGATGTTGTAAGACCCCTTCCAACAATCCCTTACTTCCCACACACTTCTTGCTCCATAGATTCTGAGACCAGCAATCTATCTTGACAAAGAAAAGATCAAAGCTGCAAAAGTTACTCAAGCTCACACCAAAATCTAGCCAGCTCAATCCCATCTAATTTCCCAAGCTACAAAACAAGTAATTTTCTCCATGAGAGATCCTCTCCTTTTATAAGCTGAAGAGGATAAGGTGAGGAGGTTAGGATGATCCCACTAAATCAGAAAAGAGAGTAAGATCCAAACCGATCGGAGGCCACCTCACCATAGAAGCTTCTCCTTCTAGAAGCATCGAGAAGATGATCATTTTTCCCACGTACGAAAATCGTCACACCCTTATAACTGAGCAGAGTGCAACGACATCGCAGGCCAGTTTTAGTACAGCATGCGACGATCTGGGATCGTCGCACCCCTAGAACTAGACAGGGTGCGACAATCCTTTTTACTAGGGTTTTTACAAAGGAAAATATGATTTCATCTCTCACGTAAAGCTCTTCTCCCTTCTTTCATTAAGAATTCAGGCCATTGATCCCTCTCAAGACAACATATAGGTTTAAATCATTAATGGTCATAAGGGTGACGAAAATAATGTCTAACAACTGCTCTGATACCACTGATTTGGATCTAGGAGCGAAACAAACTGATTAACAGACTGAATACAATAAACAAAGATAGGAAGAATAACACAAATATGCAGTGAAAAATATCTTCTAGTAAATAATGAAATAGGTTGAAATTGTAAAACTACAGAATTGAAACTTGCTCGAATGGTGGTAGTTATCTCTAAGAAGAGATGTGGCTGCTACGCGCATTCGTCTGAGTAGAATGGATTACAATGAGGTGCCATAGGCCCTTTTCTTATTACTCATGAATTCCAAAACCCTAGACATCCAAAAACCTAACCCTATAAGGTAAAACACCAAAATTCATGTGGGCCCTATGGGTAAGTTGGTGTAATTTGGTACCTCAACCTCCTAGGGTCATATCTTATGCATACAACCTCTGTTTTAGGCACGTGATTGCCCGTTGGAAAGGTATTTCAAACAACTACACATTATGCCATCAAACTTTCACTCCATCTACATTTTAACTGCGGCGAGCCAAAAAAACAACGCTTAGGGCCCCAAAATAGCCCTAAAAGTACAACAAGATGTGTTGACATGAAAATATACAAATAAGCCAGTTGGATTAGGTGAGAGGCCACCCATATCCACCTAGAGAATGTGTGAGGCTTTAGACATCCTTAGAAGTGTAGAAATCATAGTTATAAAGAAGTATAGAAAGACGTGTTGAACAAAAACGGACACGAGGAGCCAGTTGGAATAAGTGGGTGGCCACCAATATCCACCTAGATCACTAGCCCTGTCCGTCTAAAGAGGTTATCTCCTTCATACTCCTTGTTGCGCGACTGGGATATCATGCCCAAGTCCTTAACAATTTCATTATGAAGCTCAGGAAGGATAGCGAGAATTAAGTCTCAAAAGGGAAGATCCTTTCATTTCGAAGATGAGCAGACGATATCTGTTCAGGAGAACTCATATGACCAACCCCTTGGAACCTTAGGCTAAGTCTAAAGGAGCTAAGTCCTTATGGATTTGGAAATCCGGAGGTCCGGGACTTCAGGGTATTGTCAACTCTACTAGTAATCAATTGGTCGAAGGTAACCGATAGTTTTGGTTACCCGCAAGTTGATCGGTGAGAGATGGTTTTCATAGTGGTTATATGAACCTATCTTATCGACTAAATTGGGATCCAAATACCTATTGCAAAGTAGCATGAGCCACCGACCAAGAATGTTTGGGGGTTCCCTCAGTCATTGGATCTACACCAAGACAACTTTGGCGAAGTTCCACTTCGGGAGAATGGAGATGCTATAGCATCAAACTCCCCGAAAGCCAAAGTTATGAAGTAAAAGAAAGCCGTAGATTTGGGGAGATCGTCAGGAGCCTTGCCTACCGTACGGTCATTCAAAAGGAGGGAACCTCACACGGTACTTCGACGAAGTCTTTCTTTGGGAGAATGGAGTGGAAGTGAATCCAAAACCCCCAAGGTCGGAGCAGTGAAGTAACTAGAACCATAGATATAGGGATCCTTTGGGTATATTCAACCATCTATCTATAACATCTGCATCTATTAGTCCTTAAAATAATGAAATATCAAAAATTACCTATACCTTGAAGGGGTTTGCATGGCCACTTGATGAAGATACTTATCCCATGGGAAACCATTGAAGGATATGTGTGAAGTTGTTCATCATTTTGTTCCTTTGTCGCATGAGGGATTCTTTGAGAAACATTTTAATAGGATCTCCTGCTCCATCATCTTTCTTTTCATCTCCCATGGGTTGTTTCCGGCAAGGATGATTTTAAGGATGGAAATTTATTTTAAAATGTAGAAACCTTGGCGAATCTTACTAATCCTGTGTTGATTAAGCTTGGTTGTCATTGATGTCAACCCTTGAAGAAAGACCCATAGCACAAAGGTTTGGGTAATGGACTCAATAGTGTTTGATGTAAATATGACTCATTATTGTTTTGTCATGGTTGATAAGAAGTAAATATGGATGAACTCCAAAGTGGTCCCCTTATGGTGAAAGCCCTCACGGGAAGACGCTTTGTGGAGTAAGAGAACCCATGCTTAATTGTGGAATAATGAGATGAAGGAAAGTGAATTTGTCAGGGAAAATATCCTAGATGGATAGTTCTTGTCATGTCATTTCCAGTGGTATGTGGAATGTCACATAATTCCTCATGGTCAGAGAGTTATGGCCATGAGAAGTTGGAGACCCCAAGTTTGGGTAATGTACCCAAGTTTGTTTGATGGGTAACGGTATGAGTTATGATATATTTTAAGATAATAATATTGTATATGGATAGTACATGTCATGCCATTTTTATTGGTATGTAGAACGTCACATAACTCCTCACAGTTTGAGAGTTATGGCCTTACGAAGTTGGAGGACCCTCATATGTCATCTAGAAGCCCCAAAAGGTCAAAGTAATCAAAGTGGTTTAAGAGATTTTAAAAGGTAAATAATAAAGTGAAGTGATGAGTGTATTATAATTCAAA
>JASDQU010372933.1:30205-75330 GCA_032191745.1 Picea mariana
GATGAGTGTATTATAATTCAAAGTGAATACAAAAAAAATTATTTCAATAATAATTTTAATGGAGAAATTAGAAGTGGACCCAACCCTAAAATAAGGAAAGTGGGGCCAAGTGACCTAGAAGATGTTTTTAAGGAAGCTACTTGGAGAGTATAAATAAGAAGCAAGGCTCTCTCATTTGAATCACACTTGAGAATATTGAATATATATAGGTGCCTGAGGTTTACAAATGATATCTAAGCCGAAATTCTAAGGAAAGTAAAGAAAAGAAGGCCGAAATGCAAGGAAGGATAAATTCTTTTGATGGTGCTTTCTAAGGTATGTTATTTTCAGGTCATCTCACCATTTTCGCTATAATTTTTTTTCGATAATGATTCCAATCCTGAAATTGCTATGCAAGTGAGAACATATCCAAGTATCTGTGGTTAAAAATTCAGCCTGTGGGTCGTTGTATTTTGGGAGTTACACTCTGTGGAAAATAGGGTTTGTGGCCATTCCTGAAACTAGTCAAAATCAAGTGTTTCGGGTAAAAACATCATAACTTCTTCATAACAGATCCAAATTTCATGCGACAAAATGTGTTGGTTAGGGTACATTTTGTAGTATTCATTGTAATAGTTTCAGATCATTTCATCAAATATTTTGTGCGGGGCATGCTCTACAAGGTCGCTCTCTAGAATAAGCTAGAATTCAACAAGGTTTGTCATTTTTGCTATAACTCCTTTTCTGAGAGGTTCCAAGTAGTTCCACTTGGAGGCATTGCATAAAACACACTAAAGAATATTGTGTATCAGTTTTTGATCTTTATACATTACAGGTTCAAAGTTATGATTACTTCAAGTTAGGGTTGTTGACTAATTCAAAACTAGGCATGTGAGATTAAAGAAAAGTTTGATGAAAATGCTAGTGTCTTGTTTTTAAAGTTAAGGAAGCTTTGTAGGAATGTGATCATATACACCAGGTCTATTACAGGGCTACAAATCATATTTGGATGATAAAATTGATGAGGGCTTTTGGTTGTGGCACATGTTGAGTACATGGTTGAGACAAGTAGTTGATGAGATGACACATACATGAGGTGTATAGTTGATGATGTTGGTACATATTGATGAGTCATAGTTGATGAGTAGTTGACACATGATTGGTACCATCTTCTATTAAATAATGGAATAGGTTGAAACTGTAAAACTGCAAAACTGGAACTTGTTCGAATGGTGGTATCTATCTTTGAGAAGAGATGTGGCTCCTATGCACATTCGTCTAAAAATAATGGATTAAAATGAGGCTCCATAGGCCCTTTTCATATTACTTATTAATTCCAAAACCCTAGACATCCAAAAACCTAACCCTGGAAGATGAAACACAAAAATTCATGTGGGCCCTATGGGTAATTTTGTGTAATTTGATACCTTAACTTCCTAGGGTCATAACATTTGCATATGACCTCCATTTTAGGCATGTGATATCCTGTTGGAAAGGTCTTTCAGAGAAATACACATTCTGCCTTCAGACTTTGACTCTGTCTACAGTTTGACTATCGCAAGACAAAAAAACAACGTTTAGGGCCCCAAAATAGCCTTGAAAGTACAACAATATGTGATGACATGAAAACATACAAAATAAGCCAGTTGGATTAGGCAAGAGGCCACTCGTATCCACCTAGAGAATGCGTGAGGCTTTAGACAGCCCCAGAAGTGTAGAAACCACAATTATAAAGTAGTACCAAAAGATGTGCTGAACAAAAACGAACATGAGGAGCCAGTTAAAGTAGGTGAGTGGCCACCAATATCCACCTGGATCACTAGCCATGTCCGTCTAAAGAGGATATCTCCTTCAGAATCCTTGTTGTGCGACCAGGATACAATGCCCAAGTCCTTAACAATTTCATGATGAAGCTCAGCAACGACTATCCTCCCCAGAAAAAAAATGAGTAGTTGAAAAAAATGTTAGGTTATCATTATGAAATCATATACAAAAATGGAAAATATAATATAGTAGATGATGCATTGTCAAGACAACAAGAGGAGTAAGTGATCCAAGAGAATATTGGTGGCTACCCACCTATTCCAACTGGCTCCTTGTGTCCATTTGTTTTCAGCACATCCTTCTATACTGCTTTATAATGTGAGTTCTACACTTTTGGGGTTGTCTAAATCCCCACACATTCTCCAGGTGGATATAGGTGGCCTCTCGCCTAATCCAACTAGCTTATTTTGTATGTTTTCATGTCATCACATCTTGTTGTACTTTCAGGGTTGTTTTGGGGCCCTAAACGTTTTTTTTTGGCTCGCCAAAGTTAGAATGTAGACAGAGTCAGATTCTGACAATAGAATGTGTAGTTTTCTGAAATACCTTTCCAACGGGATATCACGCGCCTAAAATGGAGGTCGTATGAAAAAATTACAACCCTAGGAAGTTGATGTACCAAATTGCACCAACTTACCCATAGGGCCCACATGAATTTTGGCGTTTCACCTTCTAGGGTTAGGTTTTTGTATGTCTAGGGTTTTGGAATTCATGAGTAATATGAAAAGGGCCTCTAGAGCCTCATTGTAATCCATTCTACTCAGACGAATGCGCATAGTAGCCACATCTCTTCTCAGGGATAGCTACCACCATTCGAGCAAGTTTTAGTTCTGTAGTTTTACAGTTTCATCCTATTTCATTATTTAATAGAAGATATTGTTCACTGGATATTTGTGTTATTCTTCATATCTCTGTGTTTATTGTATTCAATCTGTTAATCAGTTTGTTCCACTCCTAAATCTGGATCAGTGGTATCAGATCAGTGTGCTATTCATTTGTTTTTCTTCATGCATTTCCCTGACAAGGTCTGGGTACAAGAAGTTGGGACTCAAACCAATCGAGCCATTACCATATCGATCACACCAAGCCCAACAATAACCCATGGGAAATGCAAAGAAAGATGATGGATCAGGAGATCCTATTAAAATGTTGCTCGAGGAAACCCTCGCGCGATAAAGGAACGAAATGATGGACAAATTTGCACAGATCCTTCGATGGTTTCCCATGGGAGAAGCATCTTCATCAAGCGGCCATGCAACCCCCTTCAAGGTATAGGTAAATTTTGATATTTCATTATTTGAAGGACTGATATATGCAGACGTTGTAGATAAATGGTTGAATTTTCTCGAAGGATATTATTCGGTCCACATTTTTTCCGATAGGGAAAAGATCACTTTTTCACTCCTCAAGGTTGTTCCCCATGTTAAATACTAGTGGGATACTTACTCTTAGCAAAGGGTCATGGAGGAATCTACAATTTTTGTGGTGGCCCCTACATGGGATTCCTTCCCAGATGCTATTAAATAAAAGTACTACCATGTTGGAAGCTATAAGGACCAATACACCAGATGGACCACCCTACGTCAAGAAAGGGACCAGATAGTACTAGACTTCACCAATATTTTCCATACCCTACGCACCAAATTGGGTATCAAATATTCTAAGCGTCATCTAGTGCTCAAAAACCATGGTTGTTTTCATAGATACAGTCAAACAGAAATGGAGTTCCTGGAAATCACCTCATTGGGTATGGATCATAGATACGCTATTAAGATCGAGAAGAAATTTAAGAAGAAATGACGAGAGTTTGGATCTGCAAACCCCTCACAGCTAAAACAAGGAAAAGGCAACCCCAACCCACACAGTAAGGGACCAAGTCAATATGGCCTCCCTCAATACAATCTGTCCAATCTACAACACAAGAAGGAAACGAGAAGACGAAGAAGGACATAGGAAAATGGTGTGAGTACCATAAAATTCCTTGGCACAACACCAACGAATGTCGCTCCAAGCAGTCCCTTATGGCTGAGCTGAAGGCTTCCGAGTTAGAGGTCGATTCTGATTTCGAGTCAAATCCTGAAGGAGGGAAGCAGATTATCGATGTTGAACCCAGTGCCATGGTCGCTACCACCAAAGTCCAACCAAGAAAACCAAAAGAACCAGAGGAAGGGGAACGCCTCTTTCGCTCGTAGATGTGGGTCAAGGGGGCTCCGATTCATTTCATTATCAAAATTGGTAGTCAAAAGAACCTGATTTCAGCAAAGGTCGTCAAGTGGTTGGACCTCCCAATGATACTGCACCCACATTCCTACACCATTGATTGGCTTCATCAAGGAAAAGATCTTCGTGTCAACCAACAATGTCGTCTTCCCTACGGCATCAAGTCTTTCAAAGATGAGGTATTGTGTGATATTTCTCCCCTTTAAGTTTGTGATGTTATTTTAGGACAACCATATTTGTGGAAGAATCATGTTGTGTATGAGTCTAGACCCTGCAGTGTTATTATTACTTTGGGTAGAAAATTGTACAGGATCCCAGAGGTGGAACCGCCTACTTCTATTTATTTTATCTCTACGAAGAAATGTAGTAAGGTCATTTCACAAACCGATAATTTCATCTTCCTTGTGATCCGTGCTCATAATAAGCAAAAATTCGCTGTCAAATTCGTGTCCTCTACACAACTCCTCTCTTTGTACCAGAAGAAAGTGGACGGGGTCATGGAATAATATAGAGACATCTTCACCTCACCTACAGGGGTACTGACACACTGCCAAGTCAAACATCCAATTGATTTGACCTCGGACGCACCTCTACCTAATGGGCTAGTCTATTGGAGTTCACTCATGGAGAATGACGAAATGAAGTGTCAGATCTAAGAGCTTCTTCAAAAGGGGCACATCAGACCCATCTCCTCCCCTTACAGAAGCTTGATTGTACTAGTGCAGAAGAAGGAAGGGACTTGGCGACTCTGCATTGATTATAGGGATTTAAAAAAAATCACAGTCAAGAACCGCTACCCCATTCCCAAGATTGATGACCTTCTTGACCAAATCAAGAGGGAAAAGTTCTTCAGCAATATTAGCATGAAGTTTGGCTACCACTAGGTTTCCATCGAACCAACTGATGTCTGGAAGACAACCTTCAAGTCTAAAAAAGGTCTCTACGAATGGTTAGTCATGCCCTTTGGCTTAACAAATGCACCAAGCACTTTCACGAGGTTGATGGATGATGTATTGAGACCCTTCACCAACTCCTTTGTGGTAGTATATTTGGATGACATCCTCATCTTCAATAGAACGTGGGAGGAGAACATGCGGCATATTCAACAGGTTTTTAGCACTCTGCGACAGCACAAGCTTTATGCCAACTTGGAAAAATGCTCTTTTGGCATGAACAGGGTCCAATACCTGGGATATATTATTGATAAGAATGGGGTACATGTTGATCCAGCTAAGATCCAATTCATCCATGACTAGCCAGTCCCGGCCACACTGACCAAACTTCGGAGCTTCTTGGGACTAGACAATTTCTATCGACAGTTCATGTTGTGATTCTCCAATATTGCATGGGCCCTCATCCAGGTGACCAAGGGTGGTGGTAGGGCCAATTTCGTGTGGGGGAAGGAGAAAAATGAGCATTTGATGATCTAAAAAATCGATTGTGCTCAACTCCATTACTCTCCTTGCTCGATCTACAACAACCATTCAACATTGAGATAGATGCATCTGACTATGTTTTGGGCACAGTTCTCACTCAGCACAGGCATCTGGTGGCATACCATAGTGAGACACTCTACGATACTATCCGTAAATACCCCACCTATGACAAGACAATGTATTCCATTGTACAAGCCTTCCTTTAGTGGAAACATTACATTCTGGGAAAAGAGACGATCATACACACTGATCAGAAGCCTTTGCAGTTCATACAGACATAGAGGAAATTGCAGAATGACCTCCATCAGAAATGGTCCACCTATCTACAAGAGTTTCATCTCAACATCAAGTATAAGAGAGGTATCTCCAATCGTGTCGATGATTTCCTATGTCGACCTCCTGTGGCTGCACTCACCATTGTGTTCCAATCCTATGAAAATGAAGCATCAGAGTGGCCCCAACTTTATCAGCAAGATTTGGACTTCGCCACCACATATCAGCTCTTGGGTACAGGTGCCACTGTCACTGATTTTCACATTCAAGACAGATTCTTATACCACCTAGGCCATCTCTGTGTTCCTACAAATGAGCATGCAAATATGATTTGGGAAGCCCACTACAGTCAAGTGGCAAGACATTTTGGATTAGAGAAAACTAGGGTCATTCTTCAAAAACATTTTTTCTAGCCAAAACTTCGACAGGACGTCAGCAAGTGTATCAGATCTTGCACTTCTTGTGCCATTTCCAAGCCAACCATCAAGAAGCAAGGCTTATACACCCTTCTTCCTATTCCTGAGAATTCATGGGAATCCATATCAATGGATTACATGTTTGTTTTGTCATCCACCAAGCACGAAAATGATTGTGTGTTTGTGGTGGTTGATCAATTTTTGAAGATGGCCATCCTCACAGCATGTAAGAATAATGTCACAGCGGCAGATACTACCAAGATATTCTTCGAATGAGTTTGGGTCCACTTTGGGATACCAAAGACCATCATCTATGACTGAGACAATAGGTTCCTCAGCACCTTTTGGTCGAGTCTCTTGTCTTTGTTGGACACCAAGCTCACAAAATCCACTACTTTCCACCCCCAAACTGACGTCATCAATCGGATTATTGTACACATATTGTGCATGTAAAATTCTAAGCATCCTAGTACATGGGATGAGAGTCTCCCATATGTCTAACACAACTACAACATGGCTCTCCATAGTTCCACCAGCCATATCCTACTTCAGGTGGGTCTCAGATTCCAACCCTTGGGATCCATGGATGTTGCACTTCCTCCTGCCATCACACATAAAGAATCTTCCCCTGATCAGTCTAAAGTTGAAAAATCCACCAGATTCATTGAGCAGATTCAGCACATCTGCCAACATGTCTAGGAGATTTTGCAAAAATCCAATGCTAAGTACAAGCAATGCCATGATCAACACAGGGTGCCACACCAGTTTCAGGTTGGCAACAAAGTCTGGTTACATTTGCCAAAGGAGCGTCTCATCGAGTCCCAGTGGAAGCTTTGCCCACTTTGTTATGGGCCTTAAACTATCACCAAGGCTATGGGTAGAAATGTTTTTGAGCTCAACACTCCACCCTTCCTTGGTCTGCATCTAGTATTCAATGTGGACCTCCTTAGACCATATTTTCCACTGTTATTGGAAACCTCTGAGATTGTCAACCATTTGACACCAGCAGAGCTAAAACCTGACTACATTGAACAAGCATCCACTGATCATATCATGAACGCACAGGTCAAGGGAACTCACCAACAGTGAATCCAGCTTTATCGGGTTGTCAAGGAAAGGAAACTCCTACACCAAGGAAAGTGGCTCACTTGGGGCCAAATCTAAAAGAAGTTTCCTCATCTGATGGGGGAACTCAATGCAATGGATACCATTGCTTCCTAAGGGGGGAGGATTGGTCCAGGTGGATATTGGTGGCCACCCACCTATTCCAACAGGCTCCTCATGTTTGAATTTTTTCATCATGTCCTTCTGTATTGCTTTATAATTGTGAGTTCTACACTTTTAGGGTTGTTTGAAGCCCCACAAATTCCCCAAGTGGATATAGGTGGCCTCTCGCCTAATCCAACTATCTTATTTTTTATGTTTTCATGTCATCACATCTTGTTGTACTTTCAGGGCTGTTTTGGGGCCCTAAACATTGTTTTTTGTCTCGTCGCTGTTAGACTGCAGATGAAATCAAAGTCCGATGGCGTAATGTGTAGTTTTTTGAAATACCATTCCAATGGGCTATCACATGCCTAAAATGGAGATTGTATGAAAAAGTTACAACCCTAGGAAGTTGAGATACCAAATTACACCAACTTACCCATAGGGTCCACATGACTTTTGGTGTTTCACCTTCTAGGGTTAGGTTTTTGGATGTCTAGGGTTTTCGCATTCATGAGTAATATGAAAAGGGCCTCTAGAGCCTCATTGTAATCCATTCTTCTTAGACTGATGCACGTAGCAGCCACATCTCTTCTCAGGGATAGCTACCACCATTTGAGCAAGTTTCAGTTCTGCAGTTTTACAATTTCAGCCTATTTCATTATTTAATAGAAGATATTGTTTAATGGATATTTGTGTTATTCTTCCTATCTCTGTGTTTATTGTATTCAGTTTTTTAATCGGTTTTTTCTACTCCTAAATCTGAATAAGGAAGCTTACCTCTTTTCCCTATCCTTACCGATCCTTAATTGGATTGAAGAAGTACATCAGGAGTGGTTAACACACCTGCATACCTCCAAGTTAATTCAACTCTTTTAAGAGGACCCCAATCCTCCCATCGGCTACACGTGGCAAGACAATATTCTCAAATATAGTGATCTCTTGGTACTATCACCCTTTTCATCACTAAGACGAGGCTCTTAAACGAGTTACATTCATCATCTATTGTGGGACACTCATGCTTCCAAAAGACATATGCTCGTGCCCATCGTTCTTTTTTATAGGTAGGAATGAAGAAGGATATACTTATCTTTGTCACCGAATGTGAGGTATTCCAACACAATAAAGGTGAAACATTCAAGGCTCTAGGTGCACTACAACCCTTACCCATTCCAGCTTCAGTGTGGACAGAAATCTCCATGGATTTTATAGTGGGCCTTCCTAAAGTTGGGAACAAGTCTGTCATCATGGTGGTGGTTGATTGTATTTCCAAGTACACTCATTTTTGTGCATTACCCCACCATTTCACATCGACACTCATAACACAAGTTTTCCTTGATCATATTTTCAAGCTACATGATATGCCAACCTATATTGTATTTGATCATGACCCAAGTTTCGCAAGAACATTTTGGCAAGAGTTGTTTAAATTGCAGAGTACCCAACTGAACATGAGCACAACCTATCATCCCCACTTTGACAACCTAATAGAAGTAGTTAATAAATGCTTGGAATCCTATTTGTGGTGTTTTTCTTCAGAAAAACAACACCATTGGGTGCAATGGCTTTCCTTGGCATAATGGTGGTACAATGCTTCCTATCATAGGGCCACTAAAATGACCACCTATGAAGTCGTGTATGGCCAAAGACCATCGACAAACGCTATATATATTCCAAGCACATAAAAGGTACAATATATCGATACAATGATGCAAGGTTATACAACCATCCTAGCGGCCCTAAAGGATAACCTCAACATGGCACAAAATCACATGAATCAACAGGGAGATCAACATCATTCAGAGAGGGGTTTTCAGGAAGGTGATCAAGTGTTTCTCTGGCTTCATTCTTACAAGAACACATATATGAAAGCTCAAGGACATCACAAGTTAGAACCAAAGTTTTATGCAACCTACCAGATCATCAAGTGTATTATCTTTGTGGCTTACAAATTGGTCCTTCCTGCTACATCCAAAATCCATTCGGTGTTTCATGTGTCATGTCTAAAGAAAGTGGTGGGACAAAATTTATGAGTTCAAACCATCCTGCTAGAATTAGATGAAGAGGGCTCCATGTGGCTCCAACCAGAATCATTCTTCAACCACCGTGAACATCAATTGCATGGACGAACCATTAAGGAAGTGTTGATCAAATGGAAGGACACATCACCTAAGGATGCGACTTGGGAACCAACAACCATACTTCAGCAATTTCCGCACCTACATCCTTGAGGACAAGGCTTCTTTTGAAAGGCGAGGGCATGTTAGGATCTAATCCTAACCCCTCTCCATGGGTCATTAGTTAGTATGATATGTTTTCTATGTAATAAAGGTCAACATTAGTTAGTAAGGCCTAATAAATAAATGAGAATAAGTCAATGTAAGAAGACCTAATAGAAACTTCTTCTTATAGAAAGATCTTCCTCTAGAATTTTCCTTAGATGTTACAATTGGTATAAATAAGAGTAAGAGGCATTGAATAAGTTGTCTTGGAGATTGTTGTAATAGATGTTTGCTCTGCTAGAGGTTTCCCCCTTGAAGAGGAAAGTGAACATTGCTATCATTAATAAAGGGCCTCTCTTTGGTTTTATTCTGGTATTATTTTGATATTATTATGGATATATCATTGTTGTTCTGATATTTCTTTCTCAATATTTATTTTTTGCATATTATATTGTATCTGTAATATTGCAAGCATAATCAACATCTCTTTCTTTTAGAGATAAGCTACCCCATAGTGTTTCTCTATCTTATTCATTAATAGAAGTTGGGTTTCACTATATTTATGTGTTCTCTATTGTACTTTTTCTTTTGTCTCATTTCATTCTCAACATAATCTAGATCAGTGGTATCAGAGCAACATGCTCCTTGTCATTTCTCAGAGCAGGTCTCTGACAAGCTTAGGATATAGATGTTTCAGTCTCGAGATAATTTTTCTTGAGGAAAACCGCTCTTGCCAACCTAAGCAGCCTCCCATGGAGGAAGGAAAGAGAGATGAAAAAGTAGGAGATCCTTTCAAGATGTTGCTCGAGGAATCCCTCGTGTGACAAAGGAACAATATGATGGAAAAATTCTCTCATATCCTTCGAATACTACCGATGGCGACAGATGAGTCATTTTGTACAAGGAACCATTTTGCTGGTGCATAACCCCTCAAGGCACACGTCAATTTTGATATCCCCTTATTTAAAGTCTAGATAGATGCAGATTCTCTAGAAAAATAATTCAATCTGCTAGAAGGTTATTACTCTGTCCAAAAAAATTCCGACAGTGAAAAGATCACCTTTGCACTCCTTAAATCCCTTCCCCACGTCAAATCTCGGTGGGAAGGTTACTGGGAGAGGTACATTATGAGTCGATCTACACCATTCAGGAGAGAACCAACTTGGGCAGACTTTTTATATTCCCTAAAGGAAGATTTCTACCATGATGACCAGAGTATGAGATGGGAAACTCTACGTCAGAAAAGAGACTAGATGGTGTCATAGTACACTAATATCTTTCATACCTTATGCTCAAATTTGGGTATCAAAGACTCTGAGTGGCACCTAATATTCAAGTACCACAATGGAATTCATCGGTGCATACAAACAAATATGGATTTCCTAGACATCTCTTCACTAGGAGCATCTTATTGATATGCGGTCAAAATCGAGCAAAAATTCAAGCAACGAAGTAAGAAAGAGTTTGGGTTTAAAGGTATGCCACAAGAGAAGTATGGAAAAGGAAACCTTAACTCGCAAAATAAAGGACATATTAGCAATGAATTACAACCTCAAGAGAATCAGTCCAAGACACAGGAAAATAAGGATAACAAGAAGTTTGAGAAAGACACCAAAAAGTGGTGTGAGTTCCACAAAATCCCCTAGCACAACATCGATGAATGTCGCTTGAAACAATCATTGGTGGCTGAGATCAAATAAAACGAATCAGAACCTTACTCAAATTTTGATTCAAATCACAATAAAGGGAAACAAATCATCGATGCAAAACCCACTTCTACCATTGTGGCCACAACAAAACAAACATAAGTACCAAATGAGCTTGAGGAGGGGGAGCGCCTCTTCCATTCATAGATGTGGGTAAATGGGACTCCACTGTGTTTTATTATTGACAATGGGGGTCATAAGAACCTGATATCATCCGAGGTTGTCAAGAGATTGAATCTACCAATGATTCCACAGCCCAAACCATACACCATCGGATGGTTGAGACATTCAGGTCAGCTAGCAATGCCACTTATCCTATGGCATCAAGCCCTTCAAGGATGAGGTAGTGTGTGATGTTGCCCCACTTGATGTCTATGATGTTATTTTAGGACAACCATATATGTGGAAATTTCATGCTATCTATGACTCTCAACCCCATAGTCTCATTGTTACTCTAGGAGATCATCTCTACAGGGTACCAAAGGTAGTTCTAACGACTATCTTGGAAAAATAGTGTCACAAAGTAATATATCATACCGCAAAGTTTAGCCTCTTCATGATCTGATCAGAAGGTGAACAAAAGGACACTGCAACCACTATAGCCTCAACCCAATAAATTCCTATTCAGGAGAAGCAGGTCGACAAGGATGTAGAGGAAGATGGAAAAAATGAGATTATTTTGTATGTTCAACATAACTCTATTGGACACAACCCTTTTTAGGTGTGCTTAGGATTCCCACTAGTATCCGCCATTGATATATCTCTTCTTACTGCATCTTCATCGACATAGTCCTCCCACACTCAGACTAAGGAAGATCGTGCAACAATATCTGTTGAATTGATCCAACACATCCAATAGGTTCATGACATCTTTCAATCGGCACAATACAAGCATGACATCTACTTCAACAAGGTAAGCAACTCACCAAGGTTCATATTCAACAGAATTTTTCCCATCTTCCGAGGGAACTTGATGCAATGGATACCATCCTAAGGGGGGAGGAATAATCAAGGTGGATCTTAGTATTGATCCATCTTTTCCACTGAATCAACATTTAGAGCCTATGGTTTCGATAAACCATGATATTCACCCTTTTGATGGGGAATGGAATGTAATGGCATCTTCATTTTTTAATTACAGACATCATGTAATGATTTCCTAATGGTCTTATGTACATGCTTACAACATAGCATTAATGCATATGATTCCATTATAACTCCACAGTTAAGTACGCTCGGGATAGAGTAGTATTCGAATGGGTGACCACCTGGAAAGTCCTAGTGTTTTACATGCCTATGGAATTTTATATACTTAGAATAATTTATCCCACGTGCATCATGGTGTTGTTGGGAAATAATACCCTATGGACTAGCAAACTAGGGTCTAATTTGTATGCAGATCTTGACCTTAAAGAAATGACCTTTTAACCTACCACCCAAAACTTAAACCCCTTTTTCGAGACACATGCATGGCAAGGAACTACTAACCTTTTTTTACTGATGTTTGGTGTAGATCCTCCGTTGCACTTTGCCCGCTTCTTTGTGTTGCTCCTTCCAAAGTTAACCTGCAATCAAGACAAAACACTACGCATGCATGCTATTTTTCTACTTGAGGGTTAGAAATTAAGCGTAAATTGCACAAATCATAAACAACTCATGTATTTGGGATGGGAAAAGTATTCTTCTTATTATTTTCAAAATGAATCAACTTACAATCAAAGTCAAGACTGGCCACTGCTCCTTGATCCTGATCCTAGGCTCCTCCTCTTCTTTGTCCTCCAACTGCTTTGCGTTAATTCTCCTTAGGCTTGAGGAAAGGCTAAAGGGTTGGGACAAATGGACTTGGCAATTGGGCAGAGTTTCTTTGCTATATTTTTCCTCCTCCAAATAGTACCCCTACCCCTTTTTTTATAGGCTAGAAGGAGCTAGGTTTTTGGACGAACTCTCGGCCATGCATGGCTGGGAGTTTCAGTTAACTGACCCATAGCATTTTGTCCCGTCGGAAACTTTCCATTTTTTGTGATTCTGAAGGAAAACGTTGGCTATAGTGGGCCTGCTAGCGTTTTCTTTTGGATACACGCGGGCTGTAGTGGGCCAGCTAGCATGTACTTTTTTAAAATGGATTTTTTAGAAGAGTTGTTCAGTATTTTTTTGGCAAAGAAGGGATATGAGTTGGCTTGATGCCAGGTAAGCATGTGTGGTGAAATTTAGGGTTATAATAGATGCCCCCTAATGTGTGACGTCAGAAGAGCATCTGATGGCCGAAATACATTACCAATCTTTTACCAATCCGTACTGATATGCTGAATGAGTGAGCCCAAGAATCAGGAATCAGGAGGTGTCGTCTGCAAAATAACAAATGTCTCACTGAGGCGGGCATACCCATGCTCGGGATAAAATAGAACCATGGATACCAATCAAATACACTGTAGATCCATGTCAAATAACTATAAAGAGTAGCCGCAAATAATACACAGCGGAGCTACATCTCGAAATTCGAAAGATATACATATAAAGTATCCATCTCCCAGAAGCTGACTCGGCCTGATGGCTGTACTTTAGAGCTCGAGCAACAACTTCAAAATCTTCTAAACTTGTGTAGGAGTGTAATATGAGTGTACAACTGCACTACCCAGAGGTCTTCGACGACTCGTCGGTTATAGACTTGATAATCTTGATGATCGGACTGAAGGCTTCAGTGATTTCGAACAAAGACTCGATTGGACGTTCAGGAAGGCCAGGTATGCAGACAAGAGACACATTGCAGAGGGGCCAACTCAGGCTCAGTGACAAACTTCCCTTGGATAATATCATGACAAGTGATAAGACTCATTCAGCACATCTGTTAATCATAAGTCTACGAAGCAGGAGGCAACGCAAACTCTCCATATGTTTGGAAGAGTAACCAAAAAGTGGAGGACACAACTCTATATAGCGAGCAAAGCTTCCTAAGGTCGTACTACATCCCATAGTCTGATGATCAAATGGACAAATGTGCTTCATCCAAAGGTGACTCATTATGCTGCCAATAAAGAAAATACTTTTCCCATCCTCTTTTTGGGGTATATTTGATTTTTTTGTTCTTTTTGATAATGTTTGAAAAAGAATAAAGGAATATTACGTTACAATGGAGGAATGAGTACAGCAAACATACAAGCTCAAGGCACAAGGACAAGACTGATGTTCGAGAGAAATGATACTCGGGAAAAATCCTCTAGTGGCCAAAGGTGTTAAGACGCAGAAGCAAACTGTTACAAGGCTGATGGGTAAGGTATGGAAATGTGGTTGATAGAACACACAATGGTAACGTCCTTCGATGTAAGTTTAACGAGCCCAGAGAAGGGAAGCTCGGTGTTTTCTCATATTTAGAGAGTCTGAAAAAACATAAAAGGAAACTCCATTGGGGTACCTTTTTCGACAATAGTCTAGTCGGTTCGAAAAAGGGATAAACTAGCACCGATTAGACGTCGATTCAAAACCATTTTAACGAGTGTGAAAATGACAAGATCACTCGGCTAGTTTTTCACTTTTAAGGAGTCTGAAAAAAGATTAACTATGGACTCCGTCAGGAATGTTCTTCTGGACCAGTTTAACGAGTGTGAAGGAATAAGGTCACTCGGCGATCTTTTCAATTTTAAGGAGTCTAAAAAGAGCTTAACTATGGACTCCAGGGGGTTTCTTTTTCGTAAATTTAGTCCCTCAGGCCCGAAAAAGGAATAAAATTATACCTGAGGATACTCTTCTAAAGAATGGGATTTCAATAGAGTGTTCCTTTGTTCGTACAGTTGACCGTCCAGACCGAAAAAGGGGTAAACTACCGCCGGACAGACGTGACTTTCAAATTTTAGTTTAACGAGTGTGAAAGGCCACAAGATCGCTCGGCAATCTTTTCATGTTTAGAGGGTCTGAAAAGGGCTTAAAAGGAGACCCGTTTAAGGAACGTTCTTCTGGACCAATTTAACGAGTGTGAAGAAACAAGGTCACTCGGCAATCTTTTCATCTTTAAGGAGTCTGAAAAGGGCTTAAAGAAGACTCCATAATGGTTACTTTTCTTAGCTAATCCGGATGAGATCGAAAAGCATAAATACAGTCTCTCTCATGATAGACTCTTTGTGGGCTGGCCAATGGCCTTCCAACATGCTAATGACATAATGACATGCTAATGGACAAATGTGCTTCATCCAAAGGTGACTCAAAGTGAGCTTGAAAAACAACAAAGTTAGCTCATGATAGACTCTTTGTGGGTCGATGCTTGGAATCTCCTCAGGGGAGCTGTATGCTCCGATGAAAACATTGTCTATGATGCCAGGGGTTCTGGAGATATTGATAGGTATCGTTTCAGAAATGGTTGCCATATTACCCTCAGCATAGATCTTGTGTGTAGCTAAGGGATTAGTATGACAAGACCTATCTCCAGTCATAGTCATGGTGAATTCTCCTGCTTTGATTCGGCTTAACTTTGGGAGGAAATATGATATGTGATGAAGATCTTCCCAAGGTTTGTCCGGACTAGTCATTGCTTTGATTACTGCTTCATCAAAAGGCAAGACTAAGTCTAACGAATCAGTGGTAGCAAGAGGACCCTAAGCCCAGATAGACTCTAGAAGTGGATCCAACGCTTGTGCGGGAGTCAGATCAGGATTAGCTGAAGCTTGCTGGACCAAAGAGTACACTACTTCAGCGGCCAACAATGGCATGGACATGCCAGAGTGCCCCGTCTTATCCATTGTGGCTGATGGGGAAGGAAGAATCCATGGATCCGCAAAGTAAGTCGTGCGGAATGACGAAACTTGAAAAATCTCAGCCTTGTGGTGATTAGATATAAACTTGACATCATCGTGAGGAGGTGGGTAATCGAAAGTACCCATCAAGGATGGGCACAAACCAACTCCTACGTTGATGACACCGGCTTGAAGATTATCAATCATGGGAACCGTGGATGCCCCCAAAGCTGGGTCAGGTCTAGAGAAGGACAATTGATGAATGGTCACTATCCAGCCTTCATGTGGAAACAACAAGACTCGCAAAATGGTAGTGACCACAGCTTGCATAGCATAAGTCAAACTCCGACCTAACAAGAGGTTATAGTTGAGGGGAGCATCGACTACCTCTACTTCAACACACACGGTCTTCCCTCCTAACTACACAGGGAAAGAAGGAACGATGCCATGTGGTTGGAAAGAACGACCGTCGAACGCAGTGAGGAGAGTAGGTGATGGAGACAAAGTGGGTTGGCCAATGGCCTTCCAACATGCTAATGACATAACGCAAATTGAAGTGCCCTCGTCAACCACCGTGTGGAAGATATTTGGTGTAAAAGTTTTCGTGGGTTGAACCACTACTATCTAAAACGCGACGTGGTAAGGCATACGAGGTTTTAAGTCGATTGTATCTAGCACAATGGTACCTGGGTTACAAGTCTCAGTAGAGCCTAAAGAAGTTAGCAAGGCTTTCCTTTGAGCAGGGCAACTTTGGAGGACCTCCAAAGCGGACATTGCACAAGGGGTTTGTGATAAATCTTCCACCACAGAGTAATTCTGGGCGGCCCTTGCATTTGTGTTGTGAGAAGCTTTCTTAAATGCACCCTTTGGAATGCGTGTCATTGTTTCACCCAACGTCTTCTCAATCTATAGAGGAGGAGATGGGATCTCAGCTTCTTTACCCTTCTCAAAGGCGCTTGGTTTACTATAGTCGTGTGCTCTAGTTGTTATTAAAGCATCACCCCTAACCATATATACGTTCGCGGATGAGGAATTGTTTGGGGGAGGGCAGGTTTCTTGGCTGCCCCCTTCGGCACTTGTAGAGGCTTGAGTTAAATTTTGCCCATGCTAAAAGGGGTTAGTCAACACGGCTTGTTGTTGCTGTGTGACAAACTTCTGGGCCTCTACAAGTCGAGGACATAAATGGGTTGGGTGGTCTTCCACACACAAGTTGCACGGATACCTCACCTTCCGTTTTTCCGTGGTGCCCTCGCCAGCATTATCAGTGGGTTTTTTCTCCCCCTTACCCTTCTTTCGTTGTTTTTTCTTCCCTTCAGGCTGCTGGGTGGCCTTTGGGTTAGTCGTCTGCACAGAGTGTACTTTCGACGGTTGGGTAGGAGGAGCAACCAAAGCAGTAGTCTAGCTCGCCGCTGAGTGTTGTATAGATAACTATTGCAATTGCTTTGTCAATTGCTTAGCGGGCTTGGTTTGTGTTGAACCAATAATACCATCGACATGTGGTCCAGCTCTCTATCTAGTTTTATCCAGTATCGATCGTGGTGCATCCGGCAGGATGTTGTACAATAAACCAGACTGAGAATAGATAATCTCAAACTATTGAGCCCTCATGATGGCATCTTCTTCGGAGAAAACTCCTGAAGTCGCAACGTCTTTGGATAATTGTGGGACTAAAGACTTAAGAAACCACTCAAGAAGGAATGCTAGTGGGACTGGTACTTTGATTAGACTCTTTCGACGTCTCCACTCTTGGATATGATCAGAGATATGGTCCGCCGTCGTCTGTTCAAAATTGGCAAGCAGCTCTGTGCCCGCGTCGTATCTCATAGGTAGCTAGAAATGGTTAAGGAAGGCCATAGCCAGTTCGCCAAAAGAAGAATATCGTGAGCAATCAAGCTCGATGTACCATTTCGCGGCACTCCCGATAAGAGTGCGTTGAAACAATCGCAACTGGATGGAGTCATCTTTCAATGAGTTAGATGAACACCAAAGATGGAAAGTAGTCACGTGATCACATGGATCTTCGTAAGGCTTGGCCTCGAACTTTGGAATGTCCGAAGGCAACTTTGTTGGCATAGGAGGCCAACGTGGATCATGACAAATAGGATCATTTAACAACCTTGTCAAATCTGGCAAGTGTAACGTCGCCAAGAATGGTAGTTTGGGTTACTGCTGATAGCCTGGGAAAAAGGGTCCTGGAGTTTGACTAGCACCAGGTTGCCAGGAAAAGTTTGGCTGCTGGCTCGGATTCTGGTAGNTTCATCTGTGGAGACATCATTGGCTGATTCCCCATAAAGGACATAGGATGTTGGGCATTCATCGTGTTTGACAGACTTTGGGAAGGATTACCCCGTGTCGGTCCTGATGAGAGAGGCATAGAAGTTTGTCCAGGGTTCCATTGACTGTGGAAAGAATTACCCCAGAACGACATTCCAGAGGAAGGAACGGATCCTTGTCCTGAGTTTCAAGGTCCTGCTATATGTGCCCCCGGTGCAGGAATAATACCCTGCGTCGGAGTAGACTGTCCAAAGATGGGAGTGCCCCCAGATGGGAAAGCAGTGGATGCGAAAGTGTTGTTACCAAACGTCCCGTTCCAAACAAACGGTGACAAACCTACCGGAAGAGTTTGTGCAGGTGTTCCTTGACTCCCGGCTCCAAACGAACTCGTGTGTGCAGGCTGCCCGGCGGACTGCTGATGCAGGCCACCAAGCGAAGGGGACGAAGGAGAGATATGACCTCCAGCATAAGGAAAATCATTAAAAGGGACAGGAATACCCCTAAGTTGACCTTGCAGAGGAGCGTTAGAGCTCCCTACCCCTAGACCCAAGGTCTGTAAAGTGGAGTAAGTGAGTGCAGGACTTGTACCTGAACTAGGCATACCATATGAGAATGGAGGGCCTGTCACACTAGGTGTGAAGGGAGGTGTGGCCACCATGATAGATGGGGTTGGTCCACTGTGTGACGTAGTTGCGGCCGAGACCGTAGTGGCTCGGACCAACGACGGCAAGTTAGGAGATGCTTCTCTAGTGGTAGCAATGGTGGTGGGAATGGAAGAATTCCCAGAAGAAGTAACAGTATTTGGTTCCATAATTGTGTGAGGCACTGACAGGCATTTGTAAAATTGGATTGGTACAATGACCGATGGCCAATTATCAGTGGTTGGGGTTTCAACCGAGCCAAGATTGGTGGTTGATTCCTCTGGGAGTTGTTTGGGCTCAATGGTTTGTAACCTGGTTGCTTCGAAAGACCCTTGTTGGTATAGATTCCGCCTCAATGGTGGTGGGGGTGGCTCCAGTATAACCGGTGGTAGGTCCAGGAGCCTTCGTGACCGGCGGAGCTCGGGATCCTCCACTGTGTGAGAAGATCCAATACATGCTAAGGTATTCTACATGATCAAACAGTAACACACACTAAAAAAGAAGCCCCTAAGAGATAAGACAAGCAATCACTAACTATTTTGAAGAACAGTTACAACAACCAACACTAGAGAAACTTATCAATGCAAGTGCAACACGAAAACAAAAGCACCCTCTGGGTATACTCTGCAAAGTGTGGCCCGATGTCTGTTCAAGGTACCGCGGTATACGCCCGTAGTCACCTATGTATGTCCCTAAAAAGATTGGCAACTAGTTTGCCAGCATGCGAACAGTCACCGGGCGGGTATAGTCGATAGTCGAGTAGACCACAATGAGCAGGGTATCAATCCTGAAACCTGTCAAGGATATCGAGAGAAAATGGTCCAGAAGACAACTGAGGACCTCGAACGGATTCGAGACCCATGAAGCCCCGTGGCAAATGTAAGTGACAGAATCCCTCAACAAATCCTCGATATGTGTTCTCCACTACGCTTGGTCCGGCTTTGGAGGGGTTATCTCTGCTACCTTTCCTTACGCGACCTCCTGTTTATCCCTTGTGTTAGAGGGGGGTCCCAGATAACTTCCACGTAACTGGACTTCTACACTCCCTATCACAGACTCCAATGTTTGGTTTTGAGTGGCCTTGGAGAGTTTCCTCTCCAACCTATTCCAAGGCCCTAGTCCTGAGCTAGTGTATGAACCCTACAAACAAAAAGTCCAATAGATTTTAAATTAGCGTTGCTTTTATTGGATTTTTTACGTCACAGGGTATGAAGGTGAAACTGATGGTGTGTAAAGACTCAAAGCAAAAACGAATAAAAAAATGATGGAAACAAAAACTTTTACTGAATGCAAAAATCAACAACTTTTCACAAAGAAAGACTTCTTTTCCTTTCAATTTTGCTAAGATTTCATGCAGCAAACATAAAGGAATTTTCGCTCAACTATGAGCTACTTATGCTCTAAATGCACTGCCAAAACTTATGAACAAAAAGACTTCTCCCTAGCTATTGATGTGACAACACAATCTTCAAACAAAGAAGAAAATGAAAAAGAGATATATATATATTTTTATTTGAGTGCTAAATGAAGCAACAAAGGGAAAATGCCGACAAGCACAAAACCAAGAAAACAAAATAAAATTCTGGCTTAAAGCGTAGATTGCAAAGAAATAGAGCAAAGACACACAATGGCAATCGAGAAAGCACTGCTTCTTACGCTTGTCTAAAAACCATAAAACACAAATTTTCCTTTTTATCTTTTCTATCAACTATCAACTAAGAAAAAACAAGCCAAGGGTAAGAGGCCCTAACCTACTGACTGTGCAACCCTAGACTCAAACCCCTGAGAGGAACACTTCTCACCACAGGAAGGGATGACTGCCCCACCCTGATTGAAAAGAAACCTGTCAAGCCCGCTACTGTCACTGAAATAGCATGCGTGCAAACACGTGCTGAGCTATAACAGAGCGTGGGTACCCGCAGGCTGAACTGGCACAGGCCGCATGTAGGTATAAAATTCAAGAAAAAACTAAACACAGGCAGCCCAAACCTAGAAGGGTCCTCTAGTATTGACAACTAGGGTCTCTTGAAGGCTTGGATGCTTCTTCCAACAGAAAAGAAAAATAATTACAAAGAATAACCAAATGCAATAAAGCAAACTAAGACAAGACTACAAACTAGCAAGACTCGGACAGGGTCTAGAAAGCCCCCTGAGAATGTATAATTCTGACAGGGAAGAGGAGGACTGCCTCTCAAGCTCTCTGACTCCTACACGCTACTGAAACCTCTACAGCAGGTGTTCAAATGCGGGCTATAGAAGGTTAGGGCGCGGGTTACACGCGTGCAGGCCTTCTGCAGGCCGCGTGTACCTCTGTGTGTCCCGATAATTACCGTCAAGCAACAGTCAAGGAAAAAACTAGTATAAAGAATCAGGTTCCCTGCTAGCTCTGACCTAATAGAAAACAAACAAACAAAGAAACAGAAAATCTAATCCTTTAAACTACCCAAAAACCTCAACTAAATCCGGAAACCCTAAGAGTATCTTTCCCAGTGGATTCGCCAATTCTGTTATTGGGAAATAATACCCTACGGACTAGCAAACTAGGGTCTGATTTGCATGCAGATCTTGACCTTAAAGAAATGACCTTTTAATCTACCACCCAAAACTTAAACCCCTTTTTCGAGACACATGCATGGCAAGGAACTACTAACCTTTTTTTACTGATGTTTGGTGTAGATCCTCCGTTGCGCTTTGCCCGCTTCTTTATGTTGCTCCTTCCAAAGTTAACCTGCAATCAAGACAAAACACTACGCATGCATGCTATTTTTCTACTTGAGGGTTAGAAATTAAGCGTAAATTGCACAAATCATAAACAACTCATGTATTTGGAACGGGAAAAGTATTCTTCTTATTATTTTCAAAGTGAATCAACTTACAATCAAAGTCGAGACCGACCACCTTTCCTTGATCCTGATCCTGGGCTCCTCCTCTTCTTTGTCCTCCAACTGCTTTGCGTTAATTCTCCTTAGGCTTGAGGAAAGGCTAAAGGGTTGGGACAAATGGACTTGGCAATTGGGCAGAGTTTCTTTGTTATATTTTTCCTCCTCCAAATAGTACCCCTACCCCTTCTTTTATAGGCTAGAAGGAGCTAGGGTTTTGGACGAACTCTCGGCCATGCATGGCCAGGAGTTTCAGTTAACCGACCCATAGCTTTTTGTCCCGTCGACAACTTTCCATTTTTTGTGATTCTGAAGGCAAACACGGGCTGTAGTGGGCCTGCTAGCATTTTCTTTTGGATACATGCGGGCTGTAGTGGGTCAGCTAGCATGTACTTTTTAAAAATGGAGTTTTTTGAAGAGTTGTTCAGTAGTTTTTTGGCAAAGAAGGGATATGAGTTGGCCTGATGCCAGGTAAGCATGTGTGGTGCAATTTAGGGTTATAACACATGGGAATTGTTCTCCTCTCACTGTCATATGTAATTGAGGTGAAGGAGGCCCTTTAAGCATGCAATGGAGTGTGATGTAAAGATTGTTTGGAATGAAGCATATCCAACATCTCTTTCTTTTAAGAGATAAGCTACCTCATTCTGTCAGTTTGTGTTCTACAATGTTTCTCTATCTTATTCATTAATAGAAGTTGGGTTTCACTATATTTATGTGTTCTCTACTATATTTGTGCTTTTGTCTCATTTTGTTCTCAACATAATCTGGATCAATGGTGGAGAGTACATGGTGGCATGTTGGCACAAGTGGCAGGTGACCCAATGCTACAGTGGTGGTCACCCTCCTATAGGCGGAACCCAGATCCTAGATCCATGAAACTAAATTTTGAGCTGGGGGGGAATTGAGTGGGGTTAGAATAACCAAGGGAAGGGATTCCTAAATGCACATATGTGTGACACGTCACCCCGGACATAACCATGGTTAGGTATTTCATCCCTCCCCATTATGTTAACGTTCGATGGGATAGTGGGGGACAAAATGTGACATGGATCCTCGATCCCCGTCAATGCCCATCAAACGGAGACCATTAGATTGTAATGGAATGAAACTATGGGACCCAAGGTATATGGGTGTGGAATGGGTCCCTCCCATCCCTGTGACCCAATACAAAGGCTCTACATGGTAGCCAAGGGATGATGGGACTCAGATTATAAAATTAAGTGTGCACCAATAAAGGGGCAGAGAGAAGGAATAAGAGGTAAGACGTCAATAGAGTAGGGAAAATTGTTCAAGGGAGTTGACATGGAATCCTTCTAGGGGTGCCCAGTGGAATCAGGTTCCATGTCAACATGCCCACCAACATAAGGTGGCTAAAAATAGTAGAAATTAAAATAAATTTTTCTAAAATTTCAGTGTTTTCTAGGTCATCTTCTTGCAGGGCATTTTTGAGTCTCTAAATAGTGTTTGTATCTACTCAAAAACCATGAGAAAAGAGTGTACCTTGGTACACATTTTCTCTTCAAATCAAATGAAATATATTAGACATAGGTTTCTAATGGTGTAAACCATTCGTCAAACAAACATTTTATGAGGAAGTTACACGCCAAACAATGAGGGGTAAATTTTAAGACCCAGTTAACTTCTGATGGGAATAAGTTCCTGCTCCGGAATCAGATTGGGGAACAAGAGAATTCAATGGAAATACATTGAGCCATATATGATATCCATGGAACCAAATTAAAATTATGGGCACATTAAATATGTATAGGAGGACATAGAAGGTGCATGTAGCATTTAGAGCCAAAAATATTAATTGGCCTGAAACTTCAGCAAGTTGTATCTAGCAGCCTAGAACCCATATCGAGGTGAAGATTGAACTGATTGTCTAGATTATGTTTGTGAAGGAACATATTTGGTCTCCTGTCAAAAATTCAAAAGAGCAGGTACAAAGATGCATAAATACAATTCATATTTTCACATGGTTGGGGTGTGAACAGAAGGAATTAATGGGTAATATTCAAATGGCCATAACTTTCTGCTCAAGACTCATAATTGAGAAATGAAGCAATCATTGGAAAGGTACTAGATAGAAGAGTCTAGATATTCACCCATAAAATTAAATTGTATTTTTAAATTCAAAATGAATCAAAATAAAGGAATTTTGATACTCTCATAGAACCTACATGTGCCTAGTTTTGTTTTATAATTTTCCTAATTATTAGTCTAGCAAATATTGTTGACTACACATTTTACAAAGTTAACAACATTTAGATAAAAATAGGATCAACATAGAGTTTAGAAGAATGGAAGGCATGGAATATGCACAGAGGGCTTACAACCATGAAGATGATATCATAGGTATGTATGGAAATATAGGTAATGAAGATACAAATTCAAATGGACATGGAGAAGGAAAGAAAGAAAGCATGAACTTGGTAGAGACCATAAAAGTTTGCAAAAGGAAATCCAAAGTTATAAAGTTGATAATGAAAGGATTATGAAAGACAAATATCAATAAGAAGGCTTCAGCATCAAGTTAATGCAAGTCTTGGATAGAATAGAAAAGAAGATGGATAAGGAGATTGAGTCAAGAAAATCGGGGACTCACGGGTCTCATGATGAGAGCAGAAGAATAAAAAGTGTTGGTAGGAATCATCATCACTCCCCAAGGAATTCAACTAGGAGAACACATAGTAGTTCAAGTCCATACCCTACTAGGAAGCATAAGAAGAGATCTGAGGTGGATGAGCTAAAGGGAGAAATGAACAAAATCAATCCCCCTACATTTCATGGTGAGCACAAGAAGGATGAGGACATGAAGACATGGTTGATACGCATGAGGAAGTATTTTCACTTTCATAATTACTCTTCACAGACAGAAGGTAGAATTTCCATATACCATCTAAAAAGAAAAGAATCAATGTGGTGGGACCAATTTGTGCAATTAAAACACATTGATGAGAAAAATGTTACTTGGAGAGAATTCAAAAGGTATTTTCAAAAGAAGTACTTAATCAAACAATACTATGGTAAGAAAATGAAGGAGTCCTTTGAACTCAAGATTGGGAGTATGACTATAGATGATTATGAAAGGAGTTTTTTAGAGCTGTTGAAATATTTTCTTTTATCAAGGATGAACAAGTTAGGATTCATATGTATTTGAGTGGGCTTCTATCATTTATCAGTGATAAGATCCAGTATGATGATCCCAAGACACTAAAGGAAAATATAAGAAGGGATAAATTCATTTATGATAAGCATAAAGGATGACCAACTTTCAAAAAATATTTGGAGGACAAGAAGAAAAGAAATATGGAGCAGAGGAAGAAGGGGACTAAGCCAACATTTTTCGAAAATAATTCTCAGGGAAAGCCATCTCCTAAAGAAACCAAAATGATAGAGACAATGGGGGAAATACCAAGGAAGCCACCTATTCAATGTTGTGGTTGTGGGGGAGATCATATGTACAGAGATTTCCCTCACAGGGGTGAAAAAGTGAGGTATGTTCACAATGTAGAGCAAGCTGATATAGTTGAAGACATGGGAATAAATGTACATAGGATCTACATAGCCCTAGATAACAATTAAGATGAGTTTCAGTCACGTGTGATTGAAGTGGAAGGTAAGATCAACAACCAACCCATTGCTATTTTAATTGATTACGGAGCTAGTCATAGTTATCTAGATCCTAAGATGGTGGAAATATTTCAATTGCCAAGAAGAAAGCTTGGAAAACCTTGGTTAGTGCAACTAGCTACAGGAGGTAAAAGGAAAATTAATGAGATGGTTAAGGAATTCCCATTCGACATGAATGGATTAAGCACATGGGAAGATTTGAATATCATACCTTTGGGTTCATATGACTACCTAATCGAAATGGATTGGTTGGAACAACATCATGTTGTCCTAGACTATTATAATAAGGCATTTACCTTCTTGGATGAGGAAGGTAACTTAAGGACAGTTCAAGGAATTCCCAAGGAAGTAACCATCGAAGAAGTTCCATCCTTACAGCTGAAGAAAAGTTTCAGGAAAGGGTGTCAAATATTTGTAGCACATATGGAAGAGACACCTAAAGATAAGGTGCCAAGTATTGAAGATTATGTAGTCCTAAAAGATTTTGAATATGTATTTAAATAAATACTAGAGTTTCCACCCAACAGAGATATTGGTTTCTCCATCAATCTGATGCCTGGAGAAGCCCCAGTATACAAGACTCCTTAAAGGATGAGTACACTAGAGCTTAAGGAATTGCAAATGCAACTTCAATATCTTCTGAAGGAGGGGTATATATTCATGAGTGTGTCACCTTGGGGTGCCCCAGTATTATTTGTGAAAAAAAGGATGGAACATTGATACTTTGCACTGACTTGAGGAAGTTGAACAAAGTAACTATGAAGAACAAGTATCCTTTTCCAAGGATAGATGACCTCTTTGATCAACTGAAAGATGTTAATATATTCTCCAAGATTGATCTTAGGTCAGAAAATCATCAGGTAAGAAATAAAGAAAAATACATTAGAAAGACTTCCTTCAAAAGAAGGTATGGCCATAGTTGTGTCATTTTGGGTTATCAAATGCACCAGTTGCTTTCATGTGTTTAATGAATGGTTTTTTCAGGGATCACTTAGATAAGTTTGTCATTGTTTTCTTGGAAGACATTATTATATATTCTAAGTATGAAGAATAGAAAGCGAAACACTTGAGGATGTTGTTACAAGTATTGAGGGAGAATTAGTTGTATTTATAATTGAACAAGTACTCATTCTACTAGAAGCAAATTCATTACCTGGGGAGTATCATTTCATTGGAAGGGMTAGCAATGGATATAGAAAATATAAGGGCCACTAAAGGATGGCCAAAACCAAGGAATCTCTCTGAGGTGAGATAATTCATGGGACTTGCAGTTTACTACAAAATATTTATTGAGGGATTCTCAAATATTGCATACCCAATCACTTCCTTTCAAAAGAAGGGTGTGAAGTTTGAGGGGAGACAAGATTGTGAAAGAAATTTCCAACACTTGAAATATTTGTTGACCAACGCACCATTTTTAAGAATTATTGATCCAAATGAAGACTTCATTGTATGCACTTATGAATGTAAATAAGGACTTGGTGGAGTTCTTAGTCACATTGGACATGTCGTATGCTATGAATCAATGAAATTAAAGGAGCATGAAAGACATTATGTTACTCATGATTTAGAGTTGGCATCCATAGTGCATGACTTGAAGATGTGGAGGTGCTACCTCATGGGAAAAATATTTGCGTTGAAGACAAACTATAGTGGTTTGAGATATTTATTTGGACATCCAACTATGAATGTCAGGAAAAGAAGGTAGTTGGAATTCCTTAGTGAGTATGACTTTGACATAGAGCATATCAAGGGTAAAGAGAGAAACGTGGTTGATGCACTCATCATGAGAGTGCATGAGATGCATGTTACAATTGTTATCATGTATAGATCAGATTTGAAAGATGAACTCAGGACTTGCTTTCTTTCTACGTTTTTGCTCCTGTGGAGCAAGCCAACAATGCCTCCATTCTCATGCTTCTCCATACCTACTTGCTTTCTCTCGTTAACAATTTAATGCAGCGCACCTCGCCACGAGTCACATTTCGCCTCTCAGACTCTTATCATGATCCTCGAAGCGTACTTTTTCTCTCTACAACCCCTTCTCCATTCAAACCACCTTCCCTTCCTTCTTCTTCCTTCCAATACCCACCTCCCGATTAGGATAATGCCTAAGAAGAATCCTACTCAATTTTAGACTCTCTACTTGATCCTCTTCCCTCATTTCAGGCCCCTTATCCATAATAGAACAAATATTGCTACATAGGGATTGAAGAGAAGTGATTGATGGGAGAAAAATGGATTTGAACCGAGATGCTTGCGAAAACTAGGTTGAGCCTAGGGTCTTGAGAATTAGGGTTGGAGAAGGTCAATCGGGTTAGAGTATCGCTCCTCCCAGATCAACTGCTCTAGCCCAGCTCCTGAAGAAGAAGAAGAATCATCAGAATAATGAAAAAAAGGTTAGGTTGTTTTCATAGTAGTTATAGGGTTTTAGTACAAATTCATTGAAAACTGCTTGCTCTTTAACTATCTCGATCTAAATGTATAGGGTGGGAAGGAGAGGTCTCATAGGAATTCATATACTATGCTTTTGGTGATTTTCAACGTGTGTTCTAATTATCCCCCTTACTTCGAATCAATCAAATTTGTTGAAGAGAAATATCACAAGAACACAAGTGATCACTCTAACTAATCCTGATTTCATACCATTTGAACTGATCTCTAACAAAACCAACCTGAAAGTCTAGTTGTATCAACCTCTATTATCTTGAAAACAACAACTCTTCCTTTTTCATATCCCAATTCCCCAATACTATGATTTATATATGGTTTTGGATAAGCTTCTTCTTTGTCTCACATCTTAAGCTATACTAATAGAATATCGAATTTGGCAACAATTGCTATTATTCCCGCACCGGCCTGCTTATAACATCAGATAAGTCTTCAATCCTTTATAACACATATAACACACTAATTGGTACTATCTTTTCTCTAACCCTTATAACAGGATTTTCCCTTGATTCAAAAGGGATGATGAGAATTATGATGATGATCAGTGGTCTCAATAGCTTGAGAGGGGGAGGCCCTACTGATGTAGTGATGTGTGGACATCTTGCTTGATCAAATATGATCTATCTCGAAAGAAAGACGGTGAGTTATTACTTTCTCTAACAAGTCTAAGTGCTCAAGTCTAAGAGCAAGTTATCTTGATCTTCCTGGTTCTTAAAGCAAAAAGTTGAGATCTCTACCCCGATTAGAAGATTGATTTCCCACAACTTTCTTCCAGTATATGAATGACTGGGCAAAAGTCAGACCCCGTTTTGAACTCCAAAAGTACCTAGTTTTTCTCAAGATCCCTTGATATGCACCCGTGATACTTTTTTATTTGCTCTCAAGGCTAATATAATTCTCAAGAGATCACTAAGCAATCACTATAAAGGATAGCAAGTGTTTTCAAAATGTGATCATGTTCAAAGTCAACTGATAGATAGGAATGGTCAGTGTCTCTATTTATTCCCACTCTATCTCTATCCCGATGTTATGATCAATTTTCTCTCTTAATCTATTTGTGTGCTTTAGAAGATGGGAAAGAAACTTGATTCACTTTAACCACCCATCAATGATCAACATTATCACTTGAAAGAGCAAGCAATATATCGAGCCAAAGTTCGATGATCAATCAAAACTGAGTTATCGACATAGAGCGGTCAGGGGAGACAGTATGGTTCTGATGTTCTATCAGGGACTGCAACAATCTCTGGTGATCTCAAGAGGTTGCTCAGAGGTCATGGACACATACCTTTAAACTTAGTGCAGGTCATTCCCCAGCTGTACCCCACCCAAAGAAAATATGATCACTCAAACTACCCCTATATTTCTTTGACTGATTGGTTGGTTGGTCGGTCTACTAAGAAGACAAAATTCTCCTTTTAAGAACATAGCATAAAGGTTTGAATCACATCATGTTAGATCTTTGGATGGAGTCTTCTCATATTTTTTCATATTCTAGTATAGTACCTTAACGGTTACTCTTACCTTTACCCTACTCCAGCTCATTTTTCATATATCTCTCCTAGCTTTAAGTTGTAGTTGGATACAAGATTCAACCTCCTAACCATTTACCCGAAGGAGCAGGAAAACCCTTTAACCTTAGCAAGAACTACTTACCAGAATACTTTTCTACTACTATTACTTTACTTATGGGACCAAGACAATTTGGTTTGTGCCGAGTAGGTCTTTTCATTATCCTAGAGAGTTCTAATACTAGCCTATATCCCCCGCTATTCTAATCCTTGGTGGAGTGGTTGAAATCCATCACTCAACTACTACCTACTAGGTGGAGGCAGCGGTCAATCAAATTGGTAACTAAAAGCAAGGGGTAGAATTAGACCATTTTTTGTCGGATTTGCACCTGATTTTTGGCTTAGGAAGAAATTCTATGATACACGGGCCCTTATGAAGTATCTAAAATTGGGATAAAGAATTGCAGAGTGGAAGTTGCAACAATAGGAGAGAAGAAGTAAGAGTTCCACCTTTGGTATTCCCCATGTCAGGGGTAACATGTTACTACTTTGAGGAGTGAAGGGGCCACCTGCTACTGACTTAAAGGTTGGGTTCTACTGCATGATGTGTAGAAAGAAAACTACAAGGTCAGATCCTCTCGTACCAACCATGATAGCTCGTAAACTATTCCTACTACTTGTACTATTTGGCTACAAGTACTATTTCCCCACAACTACTACTATGAGGCAAGAAGAGATATAATAAGGATTATTCTTCATAGCTAGTTATATTGAGTTATAGCTTCTAGCCTGTGATAATGTTGTTATTTAGTGAGTCAGTGTTAGTTAAAGGTTATATATATTTATACTTGTTGTTGTTAGAGATTCTACTATTTGTTTGTACCTACTGCTTTTGTGGTTGTGAGTTATGGTTCCTGTTTTCAGTAGTTATAGGTTGTGTGTGAGTTATGGTTCCTAAGGATTGCTGACTTAGTGAGGAGTTATGGGAGTTAAGTCTTAGATCGGAGTGGTTCAGTCTTAGTTAGTTAGTCTGACATGGATCAAAAGTCTAGTAGTATCATGAATGGATTCAAAGTCTAGTATTAGAAGTTGTAGTTATTCAGCAGTTATTCAATTCCTACTAATCTCTTGTTGTTCTAATTGTTGTATGTCTACTCTAAGATTCTCTCTGTAAAGATGATAAGGGTTCCTACCTATTAACAACTATTACTTCCTATCTATAAAAATAACTACACTATCACCAGCTCCTATGGTCAAGCCTACTTAGACTGAGGTTTAAGCTATCCAATTAATAATCTATACATCCCCTCTTTAGGAGAAACATATGTTATTCTTGCCTAAAATCTATAATGAGACTAAGATATTCAAACTAGAATACCTATTTTTATCTCTCCACTTTATAATGGAAAAAAGATATCCAACTACATATAGTATTATTAGTCTTTTCTTTCTAAGACATATTATCTACTTATACTTCCTTCTTATCCCTCTTCCTAATTAAACGTAACAACAAGAATCTTCACTTTCTAATCCTTCCTACGTCCTAAATCTAGAGGTCCAAAAAAGAGTGATAAATGGAGGAGCTTAACTACCATAGTTCTAAATGGTGGAGGAGGTTCTAGTTACCCGTGGTTGTTCATGTCTATTCCCTGCATTCAATTTGTGTTATGCGGATGTGAGTTGAAGGGCCAGTTTGTCAACTACATATGCAGTTGCATGTTTCATCCGTTTGATGGGTGAATATTCATTGGCTTCTGACTTATTTCTTATGGAGGGTGGGAGGGCAGCAAGCAAGCCGTTATCATGTCCATATCTTCTCTTCAAGGGTAGTAGAATATCTCGTATATAGAAAAACTAGGCTAGGAAGAGGTTATAATGGATCGATCTCCATGCTCCAACAAGTCATCACAAGCCAGTCTATAAAGGATGACATGCAGTCTATCCTAGGTGTCTGGGCTTCAACAACAACAAACACTACAAAAAAAGTTCCCCCACTCACCAACAAATTGACAATTTGACCGGAGGCTTCACACTAGACCAGGGAAGCTTTCTCTCCTCGATGTTGTAGGTGGGACATACCTATTATTAATTGGACTACACAGATAATTGCAACGACCACAGACCTTAGATTCTTTATTTTATAGCTTTCAAGAGACAACCTTTGAACTCTTTGATGGAGCTTTTATAGCTTGGATCAATCAAGAGACAACCTTTGAACTCTTTGATGTTGGACAGCCCCCCACCGGAGAGAGAGATTATGTATGGACTATCCTGAGCGATACCTCTTACCTGTTCTAATGAGCGATACCTCTTACCTGTCCTGAACGATACCTATTACTATTCTGGACTTAATTGAGTAGTAGTTCTTTCTTACTACTGCTATGAAATAATTCATACTTCTTACTTAGCTAGAAAAGAATTCAAACTAGATATCCCCACCGCAACTAGGTCTTCCCACTGCAACTAGGTCTTTCTACTGCAACTAGATATTATTACTGCATGTGAATACTATCAAAGACTATTTAATTACACGTGCATATGACTAAGCCCAAGGGAATGACTACCTATTAATTTTTGTTTACTGCCATTCATTATTTGATAGACGAGTTGTTGGATTATCGCTACGCTTACCTAAGTCGCTGGTGAGTACTCCTAACTTACCTTTAAGATTAGATTGGACTGGATCCCGGACATACCCTTTGTAAATGCATTTTGACTATTCACTTACAATATCACTTTACAAGATCACTAGCATTATTTACGAGATATTCACTAGCAACGAACCGAAGTAGCTAAAGTAGAAATCAGGGGCTAAAGTAGTAGTTTTTATTCAATTTTCTATACTAAATGGAACTCCAATATATATATATATATATATATATATATATATATCCTCTCAAAGGTTTACTTGTTGGTATTGGTAAGGATGCATTGTATAGATAAGTAAATCAATGGATCTATCTAGTGAGAGGTAAGCAACAATAAGAGTTAGACAGTATAATGAATATATATAAGCTAGTATCAATAATATATAATTAGGTGGTAAGTCTAAGAAATAGGTTATTAAGATAGTCTAAAGAATCAATCATTAGGACAGTCAAACATCTCTACTTATTGGTCTTTCTTTCACTAATAGATCTGATTGTATTTAAATAACTAATGTAACATTCAACTTACCAATTGGTTGTTTCCTCGGTCCCGGCCTTTCTGCCCCCTTTGGTTGGTCAATGTATATCGTTGGTGAAGTGCTACTAGTAACTAGCAAGCTAATAGGTACTAGCAAGAATGACACCTCTTTCACGTATAGCCTGAGTACACCGTTCTTCACATAATGTATGTGTTAGCGTCAGAAGTCACTCTTGGATTTCTTGCAGGAGAAAAGCCCAATGCCCATCGGTTTTATGTCATGATAGATTTAATGGGTGATCAAATGGGTAGAGACTCGGGGAGATATCACTCTAACTCGGGGACTAGGTTTGGTATGCAAGGAACAAGGAGGTATCGATCTAACTTCAGTCAGTGAGTTTCTTAAAAGATGAATAGGTGGAAGACTTGGTAAGAAGAGTGCACAAACTACCTTCGGCAACAGGCCTTTCAGTAGTTTGTAGAGGAAAAACCCTGAATGCAAGATCCTCTTGGTTCAGGGCTTCGGGAAACTAAAAGGGGGACTTGACTAGATCCTCCAATTCCAAGTCGTTCAGTTCTAAGGAAATCATAGAGACCGATTAGAAATGGCGTAACTGTCACAGTGATCCAACCTACATCATCCTATAATAGTTACAACTCGACTGGATCCTCCAGTTCCGAGCTATTCTAACACAGTGTAAACAAAAACGTGAAAGAAGATAACATTCATAAGGCAAGAAGTCTCAAGAGTTCATGCATAACCAGAATAATAGTGCTTCATTAAATTTTTACAATCGGGAGCCTTGCTCAACCATTAATAGATTACAAAATACAAAGACTGAGTTTATATACTCAGAGAAATTCGCCTAACATCGGCGTGCTCAGTCATCCAAGGCTTGGTGTCCCTTCAGCCAAATTCAGACGGGTATTCTTCGTCAGACGCCACCTTAACTATGCATGGCTCCTGCAAGGGGAGTAGCTGAGCCATTAAGTGCCCAGCTAGCGTGTGCAGACCTCCTCCGGCTAGTTGAGGACTCGGCATGGCTTCTTTGGAAAAATGGGTACACAGGACCCTCTCGAGCAGATTGCTTGCCAGACCCTCCATACCTCACACTTAATGAATGAGGAGAGGTTTCAACCACCCCTTCTCACCTTCATTTACTCCAAGTGAAGGCCAGGATTGAGGTCGAATCCGATGGCACCTAGAGATCGCGATGATCCTTTCGGCGACTAGACTCGATGCCTTTGGCCCCTTTTGCACAGCTCTTTTTATTTCCCAAGTGACCACGGGCTGTGACCCTGTGTTTACTCTCAAAGGTGATTTCAGTGTTCGTGAATGGGAAGGAGCTAATCCTTTCTTATCACAGTGGCGATGAGCGAATCGTCGAGATGGCTTAATTGGGTGCCACGCGTCCCTCTCATATCTGATGGTCCTGAACTCACTCGGTGATGCTGTGGGCCCCGGTCCTGGACGCCCTTGGCATTTCTCGTTTTGGGATTATGAAGGAGCTACTGCTTACTCCTCAAAGTCACGATGGGCAAAAATGTGAGGAGCCTAATCGCGCACCAGGTGTCCCCTTTGGATGGATGGCTGAGATTGCTCCATGATAATGCGGGCCTGACTTTGGGCACTTTCGGCACTTCGGGGTTTCGGGTTTCGAGATGTAGAACAACATAGAACCCTCACCCTTCGAACTCTCGAATGCCGAAATGCCGAAGCGACTAGATCTCACGCCATGCGTCCTTTGGATAGATGGCTACTATCCTTTCTTGCACACACTATGGGCGCTATCCATTGTGCTAACCTCGGCGCAACTCTGCTAACCACGATTTCCCACCAACCGTCGATCTGCTCTCATGGATGAATCTGGACCGTCAATAATATCATCTTGCCTGCTTACTTGCTTGGAAGCCTGAAATGAGATTTTTCTGCGTTGCGCTCGAGCGCTTCTCATGCAACTTGCAAACCCAAATACTCTTGTGCCCAGGACAAGAAATGTTACTAACATTAGGCTCCATGGGGGATAGAGTCATCCCTGTGATGCTCTAAGGACTCATTTTGCAGCTCCAGTGCCTTGTTGTTGGGCTATGGGGTCATTTATTTAAAAATTAAAGACAGAAAGAAAAACAATATTTACAACCGCGAAAGATCCATGTGTGGCTTAAGAGAAAAATATTTTTAGGAAATGCCCATTCACAAGGCCATTGAAAACTTCCTGATCCTTCAAATATCGTACCCTGTAGGTGTTATTCAAGAATACTTCGGATACTTTGAAAGGCCCGATCCACAGGGCTTCGAATTTTCCATTCTTGCCTTTATCTTGTTTAGGAGCATCCCATTTCAGTACCAGGTCTCCTATCCGAAATTTTTCCTTCTTGACCTTCCTATCAAAAACCTGCTTGATCCTTTGTTGATGGTCCTGAGTTCTGCCCATTACCTACTCTCTGGCCTACTGGACTTCTACCAGTTGATAAATTCTTCTGATCATGTCATCAGGCTCCTCTTGATGATCTTGGAGGAATTTTGCTACAAGAATGGCCAAATGAGAAGGAAAAATAGCCTCTGTTTCATAGACTAATTGGAAAGGAGAGATGCCTATAGATCTCTTCATGGTCACTCGATCGGCCCATAGAGTAAATTTCAATCTTGAGTGCCAGGCCTTCTTGTTGTCTTCCAACAATCTTTTGACGATCCTTATCAGGCTTTTGTTGGAAGACTCTGCCAAACCATTGCCCTGGGGGTAGTATGGGGTGGAATGAATCAGTTTGATCCCAAATTGCTCACAGAACTTGGCTAATGGCTCAGCCCTGAAAGAAGTTGCGTTACCAGTGATAATCTTACTTGGGCAGCCGAATCTTGTGATGAGATCTTCCAGGAATCCAATGATTGCCTTGTGGGGATAGCTTCAATCCACTTGGTAAATAAATCTATAGCTGTCAGGATCCATCTGTGCTGCCCACTAGAAGTGGGGTGAATTTCTCCAATGAAATCTAGGCCCCATTGCTGGAAAGGTACTAAGACAACCACATGATTTAACAGCAAAGACTTGAGCTATTGCTTTCCTGCAAATCTTTGACATTTGATGCAGGCTCTGACCCTTCTGCAGACATCAGTGAATACGGTGGACCAGTAGCAGCTCTAAGAATATTTTGGGCTGTGGTCTTCCAGAAATGTTTCCCTCCACATACGCCGCTGTGAAATTCAACCATGATCCTGTCAGCCTCCTGTGGATCCATGCATTTTAAAAGCACCCCCAGGGGGTCCTTCCAGTATAAAATTTGATCGACAAGGCAGTATCTGACTGCCTTGATCTTCAGAGCTCTTGCTTTGTTTCTTTGCAGGCCATCTGGAGGCTGCAACTCCTGCAGAAAATATATGACATCCTTATACCAGGGACATCAAGCCAATGGGGGCTCCATTTAAGGGTCTATTTCAGACAGTCGACCCTGCTAAATTCCTGAGCATTCATTGATGAAACTTACCCCCAAAGCTTGGTAATTGGCTTCAGCCAACATCTTGGCTAAACCTTGACCTTTGATCAATTTGGTAGGCTTTATTTCCAGGTCAAACTCCAGAATCTTGGCTATCCACTTACTCCTCCTCCCGTCTATGTCAGGCTGAATAAGAATGTCTTTAACAACAGCTGAGGGGACATAGGCAATGATTTTTTATTGCAGGACATAGATTCTAAATTCCTTGAGAGCCTTTACCAAGGCATAGGCCTGCTTCTCCATAGTGTCATACCTGACTTCGGCATCCCTCAATGCTCGGCTGAAATAGGCCACAGGCTGCTCTAGCCCAACCTTGTTTGTCTGTAATAAAACAACGGCCACTATGTCAGATGAGGCAAAGGGAAAAATAAGGAAATCCTTTGAGTAATCAGGACTGATAAGCACAGGGGCTTCAGTCAAGGCCTTCTTTATTTTCTCAAAGTAATTTCGTGACTCACAAGTCCACCTCACTTCATTTTCTTTCCTTAACATGGCTGTTATAAGTTTTACTTCCTCGAAAAAGTTAGGAACAAATCTCCTCAGAAAATTAATCTTACCAAGGAAGGATTGGACCTCCTTCTTGGACCTCAGGATTGATAAGGATTGTATTGCCTCCACTGTGCTAGGGTCAATCCTAACTCCTTCCGCTGATACTATGTGGCCTAGTAACTTTCCCTCCTACATGGCAAACATAGATTTCTTGGGGTTTAATGAAATGCCAAAACTCCTGCATTTCAGGAAAACCTTCCTGAGATGACAACAGTGTTCTTTATCAGATTTTGAAAATACTGTGATGTCATCCAGATAGACAACCACAAATCTATCCTTTTCCCCAACGAAAGCTATGTCCATGGCACGCTGAAACGTTGCCCCTGCATTCATTAATCCAAACGACATCTTGGCATACATGAATGTGCCCCATGGAGTGGTAAATGTCGTCTTTTCCCTGTCCTTAGGCAAAACAGAGACTTGATTATAGCCAAAGAAACCATCGATCATGGACATCCTGGATGCTCCTATTACCCTCTGCAGTATATGTTCCATCATTGGTAAGGGGTAATTATCTTTTCATGAGCTCCTTTTCAGGTTTCTGAAGTCCACACAGAGTCTGATCTCTCCATTCTTTTTCCTTACTGGTACCAAGTTGGCCACCCACTATGAATATTGGTACGATGATCTGGTCCTGTAGCAACTTCTTCACTTCTCTCTCCATAATAGGTAGCAGCATAGGATTAATCTGTCTTAGCTTCTGCCTAAACGGATTTGCCTCGCTTTTCAACGGGATCTTATGCTCAATGACATAAGTGTTATATGTTTTGAGATCTTCATAGGTCTAGGCAAACACATCAGAAAACTCTCTCAATAGTCCAGCGTATTCAGCCCTATGTTCCATTGTCAGGCTTCTTGACAATTTGACCAACTTAGGCTCACTCTTAGTGCCAATGTTGCACTGAATTGTATCAGCGTCATCTTCTGAGATCTCCCCTTTTAATGCCACATCATTTCTATCAAAAATCCTTTCCAAAGGAACGAGTCCCCTTGGAATATGATTGTTGGGCAGCTACACAATGTTACTCTCTGCAATCTTATTTAGAAAATTACCCCCATCAAGCTCTTCTTCAGAGACAAAGTCTTGGTCAATATGCATCTCTGAAAATTATTCAACGGTCTCCAAGAATATTTTGACCTCAAGATCATCCTCAAACACCTTCCAATGCTTGACATTGTCAGGTATGGAGGGCCTATATTTTACTTCTACATCATATCTGAATTTGGGCGGAAAGGGTACTTTGAAATTGCTTGTTGATGTAGCCAAGAAATCTTCCATTGTGTTCTCCTCTCTTGGGATGAAAGAAATGTTAAATGCTGAGAAAAAACTGTCAATTAGGTCCCATACCTCATTTCTATAACTCCTGAGTCGAGGATTCTTAGCTTGATAAGCGCTTCTGATATGTTGGACCGCCAACTCTGCATCTCCAAACACTACTACTTCCTGAATTCCCATTTCCCTTGCGGCTCTTAATCCTAGAACAAGAGCTTCATACTCTACCACATTGTTAGTAGCTTCAAATTCTAGCTTGTATGAAAGAGACATGGTTTCCTGAGTAGGTGATACAAAAAATACCCCAGCACCAGCGCCTTCCCTGGAAGAGGCTCCATCAAAGAACATTTTCCATATGGGGGTGATGGAGGGAGGAAATTTATGGGAAGTGGTGGGCTTCTTTTCGAGTTTAAGAGGAGGCTCAGGAGCATGAGTGAGTTGTAGTAGACTGGAACCTAAATCAATGTCTAAGGAAAAAATAGGATGGTTGGTAGGATTAGCTTCATCACTGATTATATAGGCTAGTTGGGCTTCCCTGTATAGCCTCCTATGTTCTCCTCCAAACACTGGGATAGTAGCATATGTGAGGTCCATCTGCAAAGTTCCCCATAGTCGTTTTATCCAAGATCTTGATAATAACATACCAAACTTGGGGGGAACATCAGCCACTACAATATCCATGACCACACTTTTCATGGGCAACTGAAACAAGGTCACGAACAGGTCTTTGATAACTCCTAGACATTGAACTTTTATAGAGTCAAAGGAATAGAGGTCATGATAGGCTCAGGTGAATTCTAGCCCTAATTCATCCATGATAGTTTTGGGCATGAGGTTTTGAGAAGCCCCCGAATCCATAAGGTAGTTGTGCAGTACCTTGTCATGTATGTTCAAGGAAGTGTAGAAGGGAGGGGATGAGTCATTCCTGTCTTCTACCATAGGACCTAAAATAACTACAGGCTTTTCATCTTGCAAATTGATGGAGTCTGTGTGAAGGCATGAGACCTCAGAATGTAAAATCTCAAAGAAGTGTTTCTTGAACCCTTCATGTTTAATCAATTCGGTTAGGGGCACAGGGATTCTGATCTTTTGAATTTCATGCTCGAAATTAAAAGAATATGTAAGCTTCGGAAGTTCTCTTATTTCGGGAACATGACTCTGGACTATGGGAGAGAGGGGTCAGGGCTTCTTACCTCTTTGACTTTCCACTAATTCATTAGCAGGTTTCTCTGTTCTAATGGACTGCTCAGGAACATCAGGTGCTACTGTCTTTTTCTTAGACCTCAGCTCATACCTGCCTTGGCTGCCACTAGTCTTGTCTCCCTTGCTCAGTTCATTTAGCTGACTGTCCATGAGAGACTCCTCGTATGCTGATTGAGTGAGATGAGGAAAAGGAGGAGTGTCTCCGAAGAAATGGATTTCAGGATCAAGCTCATCTATTTCCCCTTCTTCCCCCTCGGCCACGAAATTGTTTTGAAAAGGGGCCTGAATTTTCTGGTCTTCTCTGTCTCTTCCTCTCTCTCTTTGCACAGTCGGGGAAGTAATATTGTTTGGCCTCCTGAAACATCCTTTGTTTTTGACGTTTTGAGGGCCCTTGTATGCTTGCCTCCCCTCTACCTTCATTCTCTCCATCTCTGCAGACAGAGACTTCACCATCTTGGACAATTCGTCCACTTGAGGGTGGGGCACCGATGGGCCATAAGTTGAGGTTTTCGATCTTCCCTTTCTTTTGTCTATGTCGGCCTTGTTCCTCAATCTATCAGCTTCTAATACATTGGATTCCACTTCTATGGCCGCATATTGCATTGGAGCTAAGGAGGTGGCTCTTCTTTTTCTCAATAAAAGACAGAAATCGAGGCCAAACGCACTAGCATAAGAAATCTTGGCCAAGGCTTATGAGGGTTTTATTTTGGCAGGAATTTTATTATACATCTTATTGAATCTTTTGGAGAAGTCAGAGATAGACTCTCCTCCCATATTCTTTAAAGACCCGAACTCTGTCATGTAATACATGAAATCCTTCCTATCTCCCCACTGCCTCAGGAAAACACTATCCAGGGCCTCGATCCCAGCAATAGATCCGGGGGCCAATCCTCTAAACCACTTCCTCACCTCACCATCCAAGATCTGGATGAAGACTCTCATCCAGACATCTTCATTTTCAATGTTCAGGTTGTCTGCATAACTGTAGAAAGCAGCCAGGTTCTCTTCCACAGTTATGTCCCCTTCCCAAGTGAACTTGGGCATATATTTCAAGTAATCTCCAGTGGGGAGAGGATTCACAGGATGGGGTAGGATTAAAGGAGCATATCTAGCAGTGACTATGGCATCCATTCTATTTAGAGGGGGATTAGCACCAGCCATAGGAATGTTAGGTGGAGGAGAACTTGGAGGAGAAGGAGTTCGTGAAGGGGCTACTGGGAATGAGTCTCGAAGTGGAATGGGAAATAGAAGGGGATTTAAGGAGAAGGCTAGCGGGCTTAAGCTAGCAGATGCTCCTCTTTGTGCATGAGTGGTAACAGTAGCAAGAGGAGGAGTGGTAAAGATAGGAGTGGGGAAATCTTCTGTAGTCCTGGGTCTATGCTAAAGTATAGCTTCAGAGGAGAGGGGAGTGACAAGGGTTTCTCCCTCCAATCCTAGACCAGGAGGGGAAACTTAGTAGGAACACTCCCGAAATTCAGGACATGGGAAACCTCAGAAAAAGGTATGCTAAGAAACTGAGGAGGAGAAAATGGAGTTCCTACAGAAGGAGATGGTGGATTACCTGGCTCGGCGGTGGAAGATTCTTCTTCATAGGCCTTTCCTTTCCTGAGAACCACCTCTGGATCAGCTTCAGGTGTAGCTAGAGGTAGTTGTGGATGAGACTGCGTGTGTCTACCTCTGAAAGCCACAATTAATACAACAGGTTCACCACAGTGGAGTCGTCACAATGGAGTCGCCAGGTGCACAGTAGCAATCTTCAAAGGCTTTGATACCTGATGCACCTTCAGAATTAGAGGCTCATTGTCATTCAATCCCGGGGAAAATTTTCAACTTCATCCCCGGCAGTAGTGCCAGAAATGTTAGCGTCATAAGTCACTCCTTGATTGTTTGCAGAAGCAAAGCCCAATGCCCATCAGTTTTATGTCATGATAGATTTAATGGGTGATCAAATGGGTAGAGACTTACGGAGATATCACTCTAAGTCGAGGACTGGGTCTGGTATGCAAGGAACAAAGGAGGTCTCGATCTAACTTCAGTCAATGAGTTGCTTAAAACATGAATAGGTGGAAGACTTGGTAAGAAGAGTGCACAAACTACCTCAGGCAACAAGCCTTTCAGCAGTTTGTAGAGGAAAAACCCTGAATGAAAGATCCTCTTGGTTCAGGGCTTCAGGAAACTGAAAGGGGGACTTGACTGGATCATCCAATTCCAAGTCGTTCAGCGCTAAGGAAATCACAGAGACCAATTAGAAACAGTGCAACTGTCACAGTGATCCAACCTACATCATCCTATAACAGTTACAACTCGACTGGATCCTCCAGTTCCGAGCTGTTCTAACACAGTGTAAACAAAGACGTGAAAGAAGCTGACATTCATAAGGAAAGAAGTCTCAAGAGTTCATGCATAACCAGAATAACAGTGCTTCATTAAATTTTTACAACCGAGAGCCTTGCTCAACCATCGATAGATTACAAAATACAAAGACTAAGTTTATATACTCAGAGAAATTCGCCTAACATCGGCGTGCTCAGTCATCCAAGGCTTGGTGTCCCTTTATCCAAATTCGGACGCGTATTCTTCGTCAGACGCCACCTTAACTATGTATGGCTCCTTCAAGGGGAGTAGCTGAGCCATTAAGTGCCCAGCTAGTGTGTGCAGACCTCCTCCAGCTAGTCGAGGACTTGGCATGGCTTCTTTGGAAAAATGGGTACACAGGACCCTCTCGAGCAGATCACTTGCCAAACCCTCCATACCTCACACTTAATGAAAGAGGAAAGGTTTCAACCACCCCATCTCGCCTTCATTTACTCCAAGCGAAGACCAGGATTGAGGTCAAATCCGATGGCACCTAGAGATCGCGATGATCCTTTCGACGACTAGACTCGACGCCTTTGGCCCCTTTTGCACAGCTCTTTTTATTTCCCAAGTGACCACGGGCTGTGACCTTGTGTTTACTCTCAAAGGCGCTTTCGGCATTTGTGAATGGGAAGGAGCTAATCCTTGCTTATCATAGTCGTGATGAGCAAATCATCGAGATGGCTTAATTAGGCACCACGCGTCCCTCTCATATCTGACGGTCCTGAACTCACTCGGTGATGTTGTGGGCCCCGGTCTTGGACACTCTTGGCATTTCACGTTCAAGATTATGAAAGAGCTACTGCTTGTGCCTCGAAGTCGTGATGGGCGAAAAGGCGAGGAGCCTAATCACGCACCAGGTGTCCCCTTTGGATGGATGGCTCAGATTGCTTCGTGATACTATGTGCCCGACTTTGGGCACTTTTGGCGCTTCGGGGTTCAGGGTTTCAAGATGTAGAACAACATAGAACCCTCACCCTTCGAACTCCTGAATGCCGAAACGTCGACGCGACTAGATCTCTCGCCATGCGTCCTTTGGATAGACGGCTGCTATCCTTTCCTAAACACACTATGGGTGCTATCCATTGCGCTAACCTCGGTGCAACTCCACTAACCGTGATTTCCCACCAACCGTTGATCTACTCTCATTGATGAATCTGGACTGTCGACAATATCATCTCGCCCGCTTACTTGCTTGGAAGCCTGAAATGAGATATTTCCATGTTGCGCTCAGGCGCTTCTCATGCAACTTGCAGACCCGAATACTCTTGTGCCTAGGACAAGAAATGTTACTAATAGTATGTATCACTCTCACAAGGAGAAATGACAACACACATTATATACGAAACACCTTAACAATAAATGAAGGAATTCCTGGTAATTTCTCTTGGTGATGATGAGAGTAAAAATATGATACATCTATCTGTGATTTCCATGATGCAACATGCATTGTATATAGAGATGGGTATGAAGAAACTCCCTTCTGATTCAGCAATAAATCCTTTGATGCCCGCTACTACCTAGATTGAGAGAGAACAAGGTGGCTACTCCTCCATTCGTTTCTGATGTCTGTGATTGCATGATGATTGAATGATTTACCTAGGTATTTTCTCTGTCCCTCTGTAATTTGTATAGACAAACCAATGATGCTTAGGGATTAATGGTTTGGTGGAGTTAGTTCGATGTGATCCTGCCCTGGGTACCGGTTTTACCTACTTCAATGTAAAGTTTGATGACTGGGGTGGGTGATAAAATGATGAAATGAAGCCTCCCCCCTGTTAGGTTTACCTAGTTCAATCAACCTGAAATCGACAGTTATTTAATGGTTGTGAAAATGAGTCCCTGGGTGTAAAGACTTGAAGAGGCAAGAGGGTCAAATTCTATAGGTAAGGCGTTGGCCTAGTGAAAGTGACAAAGGTAATAAAGTTGGGAGGTAGACCTAGTTTTCATTTCAAGGTGGTAGGCCTGCCTAGTTTGCATGTCTATAGGTTTTATGGAGTAAGTGGGTTCTAGGTCCAGTTCAATTTCATAGGTTTTAGTAGAGACAAGGTTTAAGTTTGATTGGTGGGTAAGTGTTCTAGGTATAGTTCTATGCGGGTAAGGTTAACCCTAGGTGGGTGTAGGTTGGATTTCATAGGTAAAGGCCGRTAAGAGTTCGAGATGGGACAAGTGAAGTAGATGTTGGTTCAATTTAGATAGGTTTTTTCAAGCTCTTAAATAGGTCTAAGTGTGGCCTAGGTTGAGAGACACTACTTATGAGGATCTGTGTTCGTTCCTGCAACAACTGTTTAATCGAATCAATGAATATCTGTTCCAAGTTCCTGTCATTTGCTCCGACTATTGAATCCTATCCTCCTGCTTAAGAGAATTAATATTTGTCTGTAAAGTAGAGACTCTTACCTGGGAGGTAAGGGGCTCTATCTTGGGCCGTGGTTGTTGTTTATTCTCCGATAGGTATTTTTATTCAACAATAAGGATGAAATGAATCAAGGCCATACCCTTAACTCTTAAGCTACCTACCTCCAGTCCAAGAAAGAGAGACAGGCAAGACAGCAAACACTCTTTTCGGGGTAGCACTCCACTATGAAGAGTTATAGGAAGAGTTGTTCTGGCAACTAAGGCAGTCTTATTGTACAGTTAGCCTAACAACCAGCTAGCGATAGAGGACTAGCCTACTCGTCCTCTATGAAAGACGTTATGTTACTCATGATTTAGAGTTGGTAGCCATAGTGCATGACTTGAAGATGTGGAGGCGCTACCTCATGGGAAAACATTTGAGTTGAAGACAGACTATAGTGGTTTGAGATATTTATTTGGACATCCTACTATGAATGTCAGGAAAAGAAGGTGGTTGGAATTCCTTAGCAAGTATGACTTTGATATAGAGCATATCAAGGGTAAAGAGAGAAATGTGGTTGATGCACTCATCATGAGAGTGCATGAGATGCATGTTACAACTGTTATCATGTACAAATCAAATTTGAAAGATGGAATTTTAGAGGTTGCAAAATCAAACCTACAGTACATGTAATTAAAGGAAAAATTATAGCAAGGTATTTTGCAGCAAAAAATTGAGAATTTTGAGATAAAAGAGGATGAAATTCTCATGTACAAAGGTAGCATTTATGTGCCAAATTTTGAGGAATTGAAAAATATGATATTAAAATAAATACATATTGTTCCTTATGTTGGCCACGCAAGTTACCATAAAATTGTTGTAGTTGTCAAGAGCCAATATTATTGGCCATGAATAAAGAAATAAGTTGATGATTTTATTGTCAGGTGCTTGGAATATAAAAAGGTCAAGGCTGAGCATAGACACCCAGTTGGTTTGGTATAACCGTTTCCCATCCTTGAGTGGAAATGGAAAGTTGTAACAATGGATTTTGTTATCACATAAAGTTTCCATAGGTCATCTGCAGTTATTGTTGAGACCTAGGTCTGCAACTCTGCCAAGTATCTCTCTCTTTTTTCATGCCTTTCTATAAATTTTATCTTCTGGTTGATAAAGTCAGGCCAGTCAAGTATGTTGTTTGCGCAGGAAAAGATATGAGTAGAATGCAGAATTCAGAGTAGTCCTTTTAGGGTTTGAAATACTAATAGGTGAACAGATTCAATTTTCAGCTGTAAGATCTGAGCAAGAGAAAGACCAACCATCAGATCAGCAAGATTAAGTCACGACCGTCAGATCTCATCGGAGAGAAATTGACGGTGGGGAGTCATTGTGGG